>JAFHBV010000015.1:0-185413 GCA_019022785.1 Pseudomonodictys pantanalensis
TTTTTTAATAAATTGGGTTCCGCGGCGGGGAGGGGATAAATGATTTTAAAAAAAAAAAAAAAAAAAAAAAAACCCCACGAGTATTTGGCCTAGGAGGCCCTGCAACCCAAGGCTCTACCCGACCTTCGAGAACGGCTGGCTGAGGCAATACCTCGAGGTATGTTGCTGCTCGATCTTCCCCCGGAGATTCTCCAATATATCATCCACGATCTCGTTTTCCTACACGGAGTAGGCAAGGTATGGAGGCTGCGCGGAGTGTGTAGTAAGAGTCTCGCCGCCGAACATATCTGCAGAAGTCTTTCGAAACTGTGCTGACCTTCAACAAGGAATATTTGCGAACGAGATCCGACACAAGGTCTACTTAAAACCGGGCGGCTCTCTCATGAATGACTCGCGAATTCTCGACAATGACAACGCAAGACCGGAAACGCTTCGAATTAGATATATGCGGCATTATAGCAGAAATCGCTAAAGCTCGACTCCCACGCGTCATATTAGCTGGAGCTACTCCTGGAACGGGACACTGAGGCACCGGATGTGGACCATGGAGATGTGCTCCAAGCTGCGGTACTTGAGCGGGGGAAACCCAAGGGTTATAAAGAAAACGCTGCTGGATCGAATTCTTGATGTTCGAGGAAGGACGCGAGTCTGGACACGAGCTGATGAAGATGCAATTCATATTGTCGATTTGGGGCTCATGGGGTACGGAAACTTTGCTCTTTGATGGGCTTGGGAGGGCTGATTATAATACTGAATTAATAAACGCGGACAAAGCTTAGATGACAGGCTCCTGAGCATGTTTGATTGTAGCTAGATAGCTATTGCTCATTAGTATCGAGGTTCTTTCGCAAAGGCTCCCATGCCACGCCAAGTTTTCTCATCTTCGTCTCACTATCATCGCTGCCTCCTGTGCGCATCTCGGTAGGCTGGACCGTACCCATGAGCACCATCATATCTAGAAGAATCCTGATGTCCATAATGCGCGAGTGGATACGGCTCAGACACATAGGAACTGGAAGGCAACCTGTAAGAATTTCCAGGATTTAGCGCGTGCTGATACGTCCCTGAAGGCTCATTGCGCGATTGCACGCCGTAATATGACGGTGCCACACCATGGCCAGTTATATGTCCATACGAGTGTCCCTGCCCAGCAGGAGGGTGATAGCCTGGAGGCCTCCGGTCCAGCAACCCATAACCTGGGGCCTGTAAGGAATTGTACCCATACTGGTACGGATTGTGGGTACCATAGAAAGCTCGCTGATTATTCACAGCAGGCGCGTAAGGATTTCGAGGCCCCGTTGGCGGTGTAGGCTCAATTAGAGGTGGAAAGCGAGCCGCGGCTTCCGGCTTAGCGCGCGGAATGGAATCCTCGTACTTCGTTTTCGCCTTTTTTGAGGGACGGTCGGAGGCATCGAGGGACTCCAAGTGAGATCGCTTCGGGATGCGGTAGCCTTTCATGTGATCCTCGGGTTCCTTGATAGATTCCTTCTCGACCTCGACTTTCTCGGCTCTTGGTGCCGTCGGTGTATCCTCGCCGGTTAACTCTCCAGGCTCAGTATTATCCCGCCCTTCCTCCTCTCCTTGACTAACAGTATCCTCACGTTCAGCCCCCCTAGCTATTCGAGCATCCGTCTTCTTCAACCCCATCTCCAGTGCTCGTCCTGCTAACCCCAGCATCCCTAGAAACGGAAACATCAGCACCCGCCTAACTTCAATCTTCACCTTCACTTTCACCACCTCCCTATTCACATCCACCTCAATCCTCGACCTCTTTAGCTCCTCGTTTTCCTCCTTTCTCTTCCCATATAGCTTGATCTCCTTCTCGACATCCTTCTCCACAAACCCCTTCTTCTCCTTCCACTCCTCCAGCGCCATCTTATCTGAATTTCTCGCACCATAGCCCTTCAGCGGAATCCTCAGCGCGCGGATCAGACTCTGTATATGCAGGACGTTGAATTCAAGACGCGGAGTGAACATGTCCGCGCTATTCAAGTACCATACAAGGCATTGTGTGAGACCACGCGCGTCGATGCCAGTAGGAAGGTACTTTAGCCCACGGAGCAGTTCATCGAATGTTGGTACGGTATAGCCTTTTATGAGAGTGGAGAGGTGTCTGCCAGGAGAGAGGTGGTCGGTATACATGTTCTTGTCGGGCTTGCCTTTCCAGGCGCCTTCCGGGGTGGTGAAGTTGGGGAAGCGCTTACGGAATTTGTCGCGGATGTATTGGTTCATGGCGCTCGCAGAGATGGGGGTTTCGGGGGTTGGGCGGAAGAATGACTGGGTGGGTTTGTTAGTGAAGATGCCCTTTTTGATAGAAAAGTGTAGGGGAGTAGAGGAGGGGAGTACGTACCTGAACACCCGCGATATCCGCACCTCTCCAGTCATTGTTGACCAGCCGCAGCATCACATCCGTCCAACGCACATGATGCGGATAGAAGGCGTTGATCTCCTTTGCTGACATAGGGACTCCGGGTGGGAATACCGCGTCTATGGGAACGGCGTCGGGGAACCAGTTGTAGCTCGTCGCCAATGCCTCCGTCTTCACATCCTGAGCACGAATAGACTCTGCAACCTTCTTCATGCTAAAGGCTTGCGTCTCATCCTCCCACTGGCGCTCAAAATGCGGGAAGCTTCGGATCGGGTCGGCGCGGCTCGGGGCGTTCGACATCGTCGTGCGAATTGTCGTGGGTGTGTTCGGGGGAAGAGGGGTCGCGGGTGGAGGCATCGTCCGCGGTGTGGGTGTTGCCGGTGTTGATGTTGAGCCGTTTATGATGTTCTGAAGATGTCGAGGTGTTCTAGGGGACTTGAGTCGGACGATGAGACTCTTCTGCTCCCACTCGACTTCATCTTCATCTTCACCCTCATCCGCACCAGCACGGGCGAACCCACTCACAGTGAGGGCCCGCGAGATGACCTTCCCAGCCTTACCCTTCTTCTTCGCCGGACTCCTTCCTGGCCCGGCACTCTTCGGCGTCAGCAGCATATCCCCATTCACACTCCCCTCTCCGACCACAGTGCCTTCAGTCTCTCCACTTGGACTGCTCTCTTCACGCACCAACGCTGATCTTCTCGTCCTCCCTCCATTGTTCTCTCGTCGATCTAGAAGACCAAGACGAACAACAGCGTCATAGTCCATTTCATCCCACACACTCATATCCTTGGGCTCATCTGCAAAGTCCTCATGCTGGTACACGCCGGTTTCGTAGCGCCAGTCGCGGCGGTCGGGAACCCAGGTTGACTTGCGCTGCGGGCGAGTAGAACGATGTAGGATATCGGCTGTGGACCGAATGTTTGTGTGGTCGGAGGCAAGCGGTGGTGGCATCGTGTGTGCTCATCCGGTGGTTCTGGATCTGGGTGACAGTGAGAGTGAGGACCTGGGTTTCGCCAGGAGGATTCGTAAGATAACGGAAGCAAGGTGCGAATAGTCACTAGGTAACGACGGCAGAAAGAGAGTGAATGTGGAGCGGGCGAGAGAGTCGCAAGCGGGAAGTCGACGTTGCGTCCTTGTTTGGTTGCTGAGGTGAAAGAATTGGTTACTTATGTTGGGCTTTCATTTCACCATAAAGCTGGGATCGAGGTCGTCTACGAAAGGGTAATACACGGTTGCATCGGGTGTCGGAAGCCCAAAGCTTTGAGACTGGCGATGTTCGAAGATGTAGAGCTGAGTTAGAACGGGGAGTAGCGGTAGATATGTTGTTGAAGGTGAGAGTGCCTTTGCAAACTGAGTGATGTTGTCCTGCAATAGTAGGGGCAGCAAGCAAAGCCTGTTCTAGGAAGATATGCTCGTCGTCGAGATCTTCATTTTCGTCTATCGGAGACTGCAGTCGAAGAGTAGATCTCATATCTGGAGGTTGTTCAGCAGTATCAAAAGCAGGAGCGAGAACAGATCCGATTTCCGGGCTTTGCGATATTGGGTCTGTTCACATGTCAGCATCAAATCGCAATGACGATGTTGCAAATAAAATGAAGCCAAAAAATGGAAGAATGTTATCTCTTCGATCGAAAAGAGGCGGGTATGTCCCACGATCCAGATATGCCCAAAAATCATACGAGCCGGCCGGAACAGCGCTCAAATGTACAAGTAAAAATAACAAAACGCCGTCCCATGCAGTAGTCATCTCAATCCCAGTTCCTAAATTTGCCAAAAACGCCAGAAACCCAATAACAATAGCCCTTAGAATGCCCTCGCAGGCTCCGTAGGTGGCTGGCCCCAGTCCTGCCGGGGCATATATCCATACTCCTGCTGCTGTTGCCGCGGCGGGAATCCATACTCCGGTGGTTGGTGTTCATAAGGCTGCTCTCCTCTATACGGCGACACGCCCCTTGCTAGCGCGTGGTCTTCCCGATAGGGGCTTTCATCTCTCTGGGGCGGCCTCTGGAACTCTGTCTCTTGCCACGGTCTCCTCCCCGCCGTCGGGCTCAATGCCTCAGTCTCCGCATGCCTCTCAGCAGCCTCTTGTTCCGCCATCGCGCCTTCCTCTCTCAGTCTCTTCTCCCTCCTCTGGTTCTGCTCCTCCAGCAGTACCTTCTTTATCTTGCCCATCTTGATCCATATCCACACGCCCAGCACCAAGGTTACAACAAACACCAGGCCAAAGATGACCGTTTGTATGGTATTGCTACTCTTTTCCTGCACCAGCAACACACCCAGGTATACGAGGAATATTTGTTTCGGGAGCGAGAGGAAGGTTGCGATGAAGAAATGCCGAAATTTGACGTCGCAGGTAGAGAAGACGGCGGTGGAGAAATGCGAGGGGACGGCGGAGAGACGGATGACGAGGACGATCCAGAAGCCGCCGTCGCGGGTGAGGCGGGCGAGGGCGCCATAGGAGAGGTTTGTGCGTTCGAGCTTCATGGCGCGGTTTCGGAGGAGGTATCTAAATGCGAACCAGGTGCCGACTGCGTCACTGTATTAGTACACTCCAGAGGTATGGCTGAACGGGGAGTAACTTACTCTCGCCGATGAATGTGCCCGCTGCCACAATCGCGAAACCAATCCAGAGTCCGTATACGACACCGCAGAGGAGGGCGACAACTTCGTGGCCAAAGAGGGGTGGGAATGATATTATGATGAGGATCGCGATGGGGATCAGCCATCCGGCGGGGAGATCGCGGACTTTCTCTGAGAAGGGTCGGAGGTGCTGCGATGGGTTAGCGAGGCTGCACTCTGCGGGCTGGGGGTGTGCAACATACGTCGACGACCTGGTCATGGAAGATTGTAAGGAGTACGGTGAGTATTATTATAATTATTCCGAGGATATGCCATGCTGTCTTGGAGTCAGCTCCTGAGAGTGGGGTGGTGAGGCGGGTTGGAGGAGTATAGCATACGTAGATATTTTGGCGCAAAGAAGAATCGTTTCCAGTTCACCGGTTGGTAATTTGTCTCCTCCGGCGGCCCTCCCTTCTTCGCTTTCACCCTGCCCATTTCTATGTCGTCTGCCATGTTCTGTTCAGCTGCGGTTCAGCTGCGGTTCTCCTGAGGTGCAAAAGGAATACGTCGCGGGCAAACGAGAAACGTCGGAAAGGAAACCAAACACTCTGTAGGTGGGGATAATGCTCTATAAAGAGTCTAACACGTCGATGAGACTCGTCCGTGGGCTAAGAAACTGACGACAGCGACGGTGCAGGAAACGAGGCGCATGAAGTATGTAAAGCATGTAAGAGCTGGGGATCTGAAACCGGCATAGCCGCACCCCGTTGACGCTAGAAATGCAGCCAATGACAACGGATCAGCCTTCCAAATTGCTGATCTTCTGCGACGGTGCAGGCGTGGCTTGGAGGGACTTGGCGCCCCTTTGGGTTAATTGCTGCCAGTTAAAGGGCTCGCTGGCGAATCGTGGCAAGCTGCGTCCGATGCGCTGACTCCGCCTCGACGGCGTGCGTCTGCTGTTTTTGTTCCTAGATGGCCACAAGGCGCGAGCGTAGGGCTGATGGATCGGCTTCAGCTGCACGATTGGAGTGGCGCTTGACGTCGCGATGCAGCGAACGAACTGCTCGAGGGATTGCAAGGCTGGCAGGCGCGGCCATTCCGACTGCCGTTTTGAGGCCCCAAGATGCGAGAATGCGAAGATGATTGTCGATCACCCCGGACATGCCAGAGGGCATGCGGAGAGTAAGCTATACGAGGCAGATGGTTTCAAGAGCTAGTCGAGGGGCAAGCCTCCAAGAATACAGTGCAGCGCAGGATTCTGCGATGTTGGATCCGATATTGCTCGCATTTGAATTCACGCCCCTGCTCGTTAGTGTGAAGCAACGCGAGGTTTGGATCGCGCAAGCCATCATTGTCGCAAACAAGATACACGGTACGGATGAACTGGGCCCACCGTGCGAAACTCTTCGTCCTCGAGGATGAGCTTGGTAGACTGGGATGGCGCTTGGGAATGGCCAGTACTGACGTCGGGATGCCGAGCTTGGCACAGCAGGCAAGTGCCGGATAGGGCTGGACTTTTTCAACAGCCGCCAATTTTCTGCTCTTGTCCGTATCCTATCTGTGTTCTATTGATTATGCATCGTTGGGTTGCATGGCTGATGCTTGCTCACGGTGGGTGACGAAGGCTGTGCAGCGTAACGCTCGCTCCGTGCTCTTGTGAGACCTAGCTTGGTTTCCGAACGCGGACGGTGCGTCGGACGGTCGACAGTCGACGACCGTCAATACACCGTCTGGAGAATATATCGAAGAGCTGGATCAATTGGTAGTGATGAGTGGCAATGTCTGGTCGTCATGAAGAAAACGTCGGCTGCTCTTTCCGGCTTGTGAACATGGTGAAGATATCTTTGGGGTGTCCCATCGCCAAAACGACCAGGTCGAGGATTGTAGCTGCGATGTCGCCTCCTTGAATATGCCATAGGTTATTATTATAATGGCGAAGAAAAAGATAGTGCAAAGGTGATATATGGCTCGGTGAAGCGAATGGATGTCGCACAATGTGGGTGCGAGCAGCGAGAAGACTAGCGGTACTCCCAGGCCTACGCACCGACTTCCAGAGGCTTTCCCCGCCGACAAGAGCACCCGGAGTGAACAGTGGCAGTGAGGAGCTGCCGTGAGAGGTTGCGATGTGGAGTTAACGGCTTTGGAGTGCGACTTTTGAGGCAGTGATTGTGGGTCTTGACATTCTAGTCAGTCAACATCGAAGCCATAATGGTTCTTCATGAACAGCGGTGCGACGACGAAGCCGTCTATAAAGACGCTGTATACAGTTCGAAAGGTCTCACAGGGCGAGGGAACCGGATCGAAGCCAACAGTAATCTTCCACAATCAGGCGATGATGTCATACATCGTGACTGCTCACTTACCATTGTGCAACCTCAGCGCACAGCCCAGCAAACGCCTGTCCGCGCACCGTCTAATTTACCCTAGAAACACGCATGAACACGATCTTTGCCCCACCTTCAAAACAAAACCTTCGCCACACTACTTAAAACCTTCCTCCCCAACCTCCACCACAAACTCACTCTCTAACATCCTCTGTCTCCAGCCACACACCTGCGACGCGGCCAACAAACCCAATTCGCACCCACAAACCACCTCGAAACCACAACATCAAGATGGTCTCCTTCAAGCTCACCGCCCTCGCCGCGGCTGCCATCCTCTTCGTGGCCTGCCCCATCGCAGCGCAGGACCCCACCACGGCACCTCCTCTGCCGCCTGGGACCTGCATCTCCCCATCCTCCCCCTGCGGTCCGACTATGTGTTGCGGCGGCGATACTCCCATCTGCAATACCAAGGACAGCAAAATCTTCCAATGCGGCAAGGCCCCTGGAGACACCACCGTCGCGTCCGTCACCACCGTTACCAGCGGTATGACCATCCAGACCTCGACGCCGACGCCTTCTGACACCACCACAGTTACCTCCACGGTCATGCAGAACAGCACCACCCCGGTCAGCACGCAGAGCGAGGGGGCCACTTCCACTAAGGAGACCGGCAGCCAAACCGGCTCGGCCAGCGCCTCGGCCAGCAAGACCGGTGGTGCTGCCGACGCCAAGGGTAATGGCTCTCTCACCGCTGCTAGCCTCATGGTTATCGTTGCGGGCCTCTTTGCTCTCTTCTGAGCGGTGAGCACACCCCAGGAAAGACGGTGCGCAGGGGCTTCATGGTCGCTGATATAGCGCTGTGCTGGGTGGGTTGATAATAACGGCGGATACTACTTTCATGTTTCCCTTCACGGTTCTCGATGCATGGATGGCGCTGGTTGGTTTTCTACTGGCGATGGTTCTGGATCGGATTCGGAAATGGAATCGGCATAATGGCGTTTATTGATGATGGGCTGGAAAATCTCATATATCGATCAGTACGGTGGATGAAATGTCGAGGTAAACATACTGGCTTCGGTCACGGACCTGATATAACTCTTCCTCGTTGCGTTGTGTGGCATGCTGCGTTGTGATACTCTCCAATGTGTGGACCACTTGGGCCTCAAGCTCTGACCTTCCTCATGCATGTCCATACCTTCTGGATGCTTTGTTCTATTTCATCAACCGCTTCACGGTGTACCGGTCGAGCTCAATTTTCAGCTGATTATCTTCAACAGCAGGATCCATCCTCCACCCCCACAAGCCCTGTCTGCATCCTTGAGAGTAGTACCCTACATCATAGCCCCATTCCCCTTCTGACCCGTCTGCTATTAGCTCCTTCTATGCCGCTCTTCTATTCACCCCCCTGCATGAGGTGCGGCTGTAGCAATCTCGCCGCCAGAGTTCCCAGTCCCAATGCTCTTGCTCGCGTCCGCCGTAGCCTTCTTGATAGGGCGCCCGGCAATCTACGAACTGAAGATGAATGCTGAGCGAAGTCCCAATCGCGAAGTCGATGATTGCGCACATCGAAAGAAAGGTTGACATTCCTCAAGTAGCGGAGAAGTTCACAAGCTGGGAGGCCGAAGTCACAGGAGGGCGTGCGGGAGAGAATCCGCATCACCAGCTCCATGACCTCACGCCTTCAACTCTGCTCTCCCTCCTCCCTGTGCGATGTTGAGCCCATGCGCATCTTCCAATTCGCTCCTCTGTATCCCATCCGCCTCATAATACCCTACCGTGGTCTTCCATGGTGGGGTAACCGCGACGGTCGCGACTTCCTTGTCCGCCTCGCCCGCTTCAATCCTCCCTGTCGCAGACACTTCTTCTACAGGGCCGCTTGATTTCTTGCTCCGGCGCCAGAGAATAAAGGCGCCAATGCCCAATGCGAGGACGATGAACGCACTACCAACCGCGATACCGACCATTGCACCCAGAGACAGCGATTTAGACTTCTTCTCGGTCGGGTTGGGGTCCGAAGGAGCGCTTGTATTCGCCGCCACAACCGTAGACGTTGATGGGACCGATGGTGTGTTCACCAGGATACTGGTTGGGTTCGCAGTGTTCGTGGCGCTCGCATCGGCAGTCGAAGAGCTATCTGTGGGCGTCGCAGCGCTCGACTCGATCCCGCTTGCTACAGACACACTAAACGCCGGCTGGGTCGGAAGGGCCACGGAAATGCCAGCCGCTGCACAGGTTTCATCAATATATGCATTCGCAACATATTGGTCGGATTCTGAGCAGTTGACGACGTTGCAGATTGCTAATGCAGACATGGCGGTCGAGTCTGTGCAGATGCAGTGTATGTCCGTCGCCACGCAGTTGGTCGGCATGGAGGAGATACATGATTGCTGGACAGAGCATTAGCAGTGTTAGGAGGTATGGTATGAGGCTACGCACAGCGCATGAAGGGAGCGAATCTAGAGTCTGCGCAGTGCACGTCGAGACAAGGAAGAGAAAGATGGCGATGGGGAGTCTGAGGGTATGCAACATCGTAGAATATTGGCGACGAAACATAAGGTAGGGCGAAAGAAAAGAAGAAGGCGAGGCTACGATATACAAGCTCATCGAAGCATTGAGACGTGTACGAAAACGGAGATACTTACCGAGCAGGGGTTGCAAATATTGGATGAGGCGCTCGAGCTGAGGGTTAAGGAACGCCACAGCAGCTCCAGACCAATGCTTGACGCGACAAGGCTGAACAAAATCCCAACTGCTACGCCAATGAATAATCCCATAGAAGACGTTCCAGATTTTGCTTCTCGGTGTTTCGTTCGTCTCGTGGCTCTCTGTCGCATCCTATCATTGTGGAGCAGGTGCCATGGACGTAACTTGCCCCTGTACAAGGCCTGCATCTATCTCGTTTGCAGTTCTTGCTCTTCTGACCTGATGCAACAGCAGAGATGTACCAATACCCAATGCAACGACACCGAATGTGGTCCCGACCGCGATGCCGATAATCGCGCCCATTGATAGGGCTCTTGGCTTCTTCCGAGCGGGTGTCGCATCCCCAGGGCTTGTAGAAGATGACGAACGAGTAGACGTCTTGGAGGAAGGAAGCCTGAGAGTCTCTGGCGGTTGTAAGGTTGCGCTGGTTATTCCAAAGCGTCTCTCCGTGGTTTCCGTCCCAGCGCTTGCCCCTGTTGTAGTCACCAGAGCGCTTGGGATAACAGTCGACAGATCCACGAACACGCCTTGCGCATCGCAGAGACTGACGATGAATAAGAAAGTATCGGCTCGATCGGGCGCCCCGCAGCTGCCCTGGATGCAAGATACTAAATTGGATACGGCGTTGGAGTTTGCGCACATGCAGTGGATGTCTGCGATGTCGCAGTTGCTGTCGGTAGCCCAGGAGCCGACACAGGTTTGCTGGGAGCGCGATTTTAGGGTAGCAGAGGGACTGAGAATGGTCAACTTACGGCGCATTGAGGTATTGTGGTCAGATTTTGCGCAGTGCATGTCGAGATGAAGAGAAGCGTGGCAATGAGGAGCTCTAGTATAGAGGCCATGATGGTAGGTTTCTTAAGGAAATTAGGAACGCGGGGAAGTTGAAGGGAGGAGCAAGGCTGAGATAAAGGGACTTGTCCCCGTTGGGAGGAGGTATGAATGCGAAGAAACCGAGCCAGAGACCTTGAGCGAGGTGCTCGGGTTGATGGATACGAGAACGCGGCGATCTCGGCGGCATGGCTGGAGGGGTTACTGTTGGAAGTTCGTCCACGATCTGGGATATGAGACTATTGTGCTTCGCAACTTGTAGTCTGGAAATAGGAGAGGATAAAAAAGTGAATGTGATGAAAAGACTAAGTTGGAGCCAGGCTGTAGATGGTGATATGCATCCCATGCAGCTATGCACTCTGACGAACGGCATCAGTTTGGCCAACGACCTCTTTTGGTAGGATGAGAACAAATTACGACTTTGATGTCAATGACATGGGAGCTATTCAGGAAGAACGACCACAGCACATTCGGGACCTACTGGACCGTATAGCGGATGGTGAAAGGTGTTTGGTTAGACCGGGATAACAAGCCTTAGGAGTACGAGCTTCCGGGGCCCGGAAGAGTTCATGTCTGAATCCTCTGGCGTTCTTCCGCATGCCAGGAAGAGGTCGATGACAAGTGTGCGAGAAGTGGTGGATGCACATCGAGTGTGCGGCCCTCCAAGGGTCCTGTATTTGGCTAGGACGAAAGTGATCTAGCGCATCGAAGTCTTGGCGTCACTTCTGGATCATCGCGGGGCGAACACAAAACTTGAGTCACTCCCCGCGCCGACTTGCTTCAACATCAAGTGCCCACGACTCCGTAGCTGCACCAACTCGCGAACGCTTCAGACAAAACTCCCTACAACGACTCGAGCACAAAGATTTCGAATTGCATAAGAAGGAAGCCGGACCGCAGACATATCAGACGCCGAAGAGAGAAGCCGCAATCATGTCTCTCACAAACTGCAGATTCTACGAGGAGAAGTATCCGGAGGTGGAGAGTTTCGTCATGGTCAACGTGAAGCAGATTGCCGAAATGGGCGCCTACGTGAAGCTGCTTGAGTACGGTAGGTCTTGCCTTTCGTTTTCGTCTTCTTTTTCTACTCCCCATATCTTCAAGTGGGTAAAATGCCCACAGCACATCTGACAAAACCCACAGACAACATCGACGGCATGATTCTACTCTCCGAATTGTCCCGAAGGCGTATCCGAAGTATCCAAAAGCTCATCCGCGTTGGACGCAACGAGGTCGTCGTCGTGCTCCGAGTGGACAAAGACAAGGGCTACATCGATCTGTCGAAGCGTCGAGTCTCGCCCGAAGATATCATCAAGTGCGAGGAGCGGTACAACAAGTCCAAGATGGTGCACTCCATCATGCGTCACGTCGCCGAGAAGACCAATACACCCATCGAGGATCTCTACAAAAATATTGGGTGGCCGCTGAACAAGAAGTACGGACACTCGATCGATGCCTTCAAGCTATCCATCACGAACCCCGATGTCTGGAACGATGCGACGTTTCCCAATGAGGTGGTCAGGGAGGAGCTTCAGTCATATATCAGCAAGAGGTTGACTCCGCAGCCGACAAAGGTGCGGTCGGACATCGAAGGTGCGAACTGGACACATGCTTGCAGACACAATCGCTGACAAAAGGTAGTCACATGCTTCGGCTACGATGGCATCGATGCTGTGAAGACCGCGCTCCGATGCGCCGAGGCGAAGAACACTCAGGAGACGCAGGTCAAGGTGAAGCTTGTATCGCCGCCTTTATACGGTACGTTCGCATTCAGTTGTATCTCTGGAGATCCTCTTGCTAACTCTACCAGTCCTCACCTCGCAATGTCTCGACAAAACCGTCGGTATCTCGGTTCTCGAGCAAGCAATCCAAGATATCCAAGAGAGCATCACCAAAGCAGGCGGCGACTGCACCGTGAAGATGGCACCGAAGGCTGTCACCGAAAATGATGACGCTGAGCTGGCAGCGCTCATGGAGAAGAGAGAGCGCGAGAACCAAGAAGTTAGCGGTGACGAAGACGAGAGCACAAGCGACGAGGGTGGCGTAGTCGAGGCGGACACATAAATACCCTAGGAGATGCTGGGATAGGATACCACATGGGAAGGATGGATTGGAGTGGCGTGTGGCCGTCACTGGATGGATGAGACCTCCGACAGCCGTTGACTCCACTCCGGCCACCGGATTGCAAGCGGCAGATCGATGCATCGAGCGAGAGCGAGAGCGAAAACGAGGGTACATGGCTGGATCAAAAGGATGCGATGTGGCTCCCCACGCAAAAAAAAGCAGATAGACTTACGCCCCACAAGACAAAAGTCTAGCGAGCGATCCTTGCAAAATGAATGTCAAATCATCCCCATTTCATTTGCCCCATGGAACGCGTTAAGCTAACCTAGGTAGCTCGCAACGCCCTCTGAATCCAATTAGGAGTATGCGTACCGCGAGTCAGCAATCTGGCTGTTCTATCGGCCATGGGACACGATCATTCATCGCTCGCCCCAGCCAGGCAGCCCGGGGTGTTTCGTTTCATATACGAGTGGATCAACTGACCCGTCACAGCTCGGCACATTAGCCTATCCAGGGTTCTTTCTCAACTCCTACCCCAACATCTATATACAGTTTGCCCCACTGACTTGGATCATATAGCCATGATCGTATTCTTTTCCCCGGAGTAAAGTGGGCTTGCGGGGATGGAGGCTTGCTTTGTGATATGCGGTGCCTGGATGATCCAGGTTTTGGCACATATGGTGGAATGTGGAGGTATATAACGGGAGAAAGCCCTTAGTGGTGATCACTCGTGGGGCACACGGAGGACTTGAAAGATTGTTCAGCGTCTTTTTTCAAAGTTTGCAAAAGGGAATTGGATAAGATGAGGTTCCTCCAAGCAGTTGCGCTCGTGGCGAGTGTGTGCGCTCCGGGTTTGTGTCCCTTCACTCCTTCATCACCACTCCCAACACCCCGAGACTCTTCCCTAGCACGAAGCTAACGAACCCTCAGTGTTCTCTCAATACACGGTCACCAAATTTTATGACAGCGGCTCCAAGATCACCTACTCGTCCATCAACCTCCCCGGCGGCCTCACATATCGCATCGCACTACCCCAGTCTGGCGCCGATGCCATCGTACAAATCATTGCGCCCAACTCCATGGGCTGGTGCGGACTAGCATGGGGCGGCAAGATGGTGAACAATCCGCTGAGCGTGGCATGGCCTACCAAGCAGAGCAGCAACCCAGCGCTGTTCAGTAGTAGGATGGCTACGTACGCCCCCCATCCACCACAACGCCCCCAACCCAATGCGCCCCCAACCGTTCACACTCACGGCTAACCCAACCTCAGGCAATACCAACTCCCCGCGCCCTACTCCGGGGCCTACTACACCCCGCTGTCCTCGAGCCCCAGCAAAACAAACGGCACGCACTGGACGGCTACAGCGAAATGCACGGGCTGCACGCAATGGAGCGGAGGGAGCCTGGATGGGAGGAGCAGTACGACGTTGGCGTATGCGTGTAGTAAGAGTGCGCCGAGCCAGCCGAGCAGCAATTCGAGCAGCTTTTCGATACACGATACGCCGGGCAGCTGGACGCACGATTTGAGTTTGGCAAGGAATGCGAGTTTTGCTAACTGGAAGTAGAGGTTGGGCTAGGGTTGAGGCATGCATGGGAGGGGGGTATGCCGTGTAGGGCCCCGCGTGCGACGAGGAACGTGTACATAGATATTCAAGTAACGAAAACGATGTGTGATGTCTCATACCACCAGCTGCAGACTTTGGTAACACTCATGCACAGAAAGTTCGGTTGTGGCTTGGATTTGGAGCTTGGGCCAGCGGGGTCGAAGAAGCAATGACGATGTTTTGGCAGCGCGGCCCAGTTTCTTGCAAGCTCCAAGAACGCCAACTTGGCGGCGGCCCGCTTCCAGCCTCCCACCACCTTATCTCTATTACTCCCTGAGTCCTGTTCCTCTTTCCTAGGCCCTGTACTTCAGTTATTGGGCAAGAGCACACTCGTTCGCTAATTTCCATCAGTCGTCGAGACCGCGACAGCTATTTGGGAGCTCGGGTACCTTGCAGCAAGCTTGCCGGAGCTTGACCGCGACACGCCGCAGCAATGGTTCGATGGAGCAAGCTGTGGAACAGCGATGGGCATGACCGGCGGCATCGGCTGCAGGATGAGATGCGCAACCGTCAGTATCCAATTGCCCACAGGACATCCCGGTGATGTCATTGCTCATACCTCGCAGTCCTGCCCACGGCCCAGCGCCGCGACCACGCACCACCCCCGCCCATCTCCCCCACCGAAGTAACCAAAGTCGCGCTCCGCCTCAAGCACCAAATCGAGCAAGTAATCCCCTGCGAGCTCGAAGAAGAGAAGATCACCGCCCCGCACAGCCCCATCCTCACGCACGCCGTCGTCGAAACGGCCAAGCAAGCCGGCGGCGAGCAATACAAAGCCTGCGTCGTATACTGCCTGCTCGTCGTCAAGAAGTGGTTCCGGCAGCAAGCCCTCTGCGAGCTGTGGGACGCTGACCTGCACGATGTGCGCGCCGCGGCGGCCGAAATGCTGGCCAAGCGCATCATCGAGGCCGAGGAGGACATGGACTACCTGATGGAGGAGGTGCTGCTTAAGCGGTACAGCATCCTCGTCAACGGCGAGGCGACGACGCCGGCGAATGCCATTGAGCGCGCCGTCGATTTGCACGCGCTGACCGTCATCGGGTCGTCTGGGTACCAGAAGTGCATATCCTATCTCTGGCGCGGATGGCTGGTGCAAGATGACGAGGATCCGAGTCGCTTCGTCAATTATGAGAATAAGACGAATACGGATTACTGGGCGCATTTGGATCCGGATCGTATGCGGGTTCCGCGGTACCAGAATACGGTGCAGATCGCCATGAGTGTCATCTATCTGGGCCTGTACACCGGCGCTATCAACACGATTAATCCGTCGGGAGACTTGGATGTCGTCGAGGGCTTGCTGTATATCTTCACGGTTGGCTTCATGTGCGATGAGATTGCCAAGTTCTGGAAGGTTGGAAGGTATTACATTGGGTTCTGGAATGTGTTCAACTCGACGCTCTATGCGCTGCTCACGACGAGCTTTGTGCTGAGGATGATTGCGCTGGGGTATGCGCGCGATACGGATCCGAGGGCGCACTTCAATACCTTGAGTTATGACTTTTTGGCTTTTACGGCGCCCATGTTTTGGATGCGCTTGTTGCTGTATCTGGATACGTTCCGCTTCTTTGGCGCGATGCTGGTGGTGTTGAAGGTTATGATGAGGGAGTCGCTCATCTTCTTCCTGCTGCTGCTCTTCGTCCTGATCGGGTTCTTCCAGGCTTTCATTGGCATGGACTTGACGGATAATTCCATCTCGGACTCTGCGTTTATCGTACAGGCTATGCTCAACGCCATCATGCAGAGCCCGGAGTTTGAGGGGTTTGATCGCTTCGCCGTAAGTCTTCCGTTCCCCCTATACACTTCCTTCCCCTCACACGATGGCTACTAACTCTTTGACAGCCCCCCTTCGGCATCATCCTCTACTACCTCTTCACATTTGTCGTCATGGTCATCCTCCTCAACATCCTCATCGCCCTCTACAACTCCGCCTACGAAGACATCACCGAAAACGCCATCGACGAATACATGGCTCTCTTCTCCCAAAAAACTATGCAATTCGTGCGCGCCCCCGACGAGAACGTCTTCATTGCGCCCTTTAACCTCATCGAGCTCTTCTGCCTCATCCTGCCCTTCGAGTGGTGGATGTCCCAAGAGAAATACGACCGGCTCAACGACTACGTCATGGGCGTGCTATATAGTCCGTTGTTGATTGTTACAGCGTTTTTGGAGACGAGGCAGGCGCATGTGGTCAGGTGGAATCGGCGCAGGGGCGAGGAGGACGAGGATGTGGTGCAGGAGTGGGAGCAGGTGCTGAGCGAGTGTGATTTTGAGGCCGACGGATGGGATAAGAAGGTGCAGCAGAGTAAGCCGAATGTGGAGTTTGATACGGCGGTGTTGGAGGTGAAGAAGTTGCAGGCGGAGGTTAAGGAGTTGAAAGAGTTGTTGTTGGAGATGAGGGATGCAGGTGGGTGGGGGAGTGGGACGTTGAAGGAGAGTAAGTTTGAAGATGGAGAGGAGAAGGCGGGGGAGAGTAGCGAGAGTGTGGCGAGGGAGTAAGTGTGTCCTTTTCTGCGCGTGTTCTGCGTGGTTTGTTGTGTTTGCTGAATATGTTTGACGTGCGTTCTGCAGGAGGAAGCAAGTTAGTGGGGGCGAGGGTGAGGAGAGGGGGAGTAGTGCGTGGCATTCGGATTGAGCACTGCACCGGGCTTCTTGGTGTAGGTTGCGAGCGCTGGATTGGTCCCTCCCTCTAGCACTTGTCAAACTTGTCTCATCAATTTTTGAGAGCCTTCAGCTGCGACCATTCATCATGTAGCCTTTGACCAGCGTGATCGATAATGAGGGCACAGTACTGTTGGGCGCGCTTTTGCGACTGAGATTCTCGCCACCCTGTAGGGACATAGGGCTGGTCGTGCACCGTCTTGCGGTGTGTATATGCGTGGCTTGCAGAAACCGTGCTTAATGGTTGGTTCCGTCAGGACGCTCCGTGTTAGCGTGAGGGCGATAGCCTATCACATATCGTCGACTTCGGGCCGGATTTGACGATGAGATTCGGGCCGGATTTGACGACGAGACGCAGTCGTGAGGAAGTATATGAACCACGCAGCGCGTTCTGTTTTTAATATTTTCTTTTTATCTTCTGTACTACACACACATTGCCCGCCTGTTTCTTGTTACGTCAACGGAAGCGCTTCCCTGCACATACATTTCCACTTGAACGACTATTTGCGCCCTATACCCTCTCACCATCGCTCAACCGAAGCACTCTCGGCCAACATAACGCTCGGATCTGATACGTAGACCAGTTCTTTCCGGATCCTCGCCAGAGCCTCGCATTAAACATCCTAGGGTCTCTCTAGGTTGACGTCTTGCAAATCGAACTCGCTGCATCAGTCTTCTCTCTCATAGGAGCCGCCATGTCTATCATATTCGACGGCCATGTCGTCCCAACAGACGCAACGTATACATTGGGCCGAGGTCCTTTGAGCCTGGAAACATCCAATATCTGCACAACATCCTTTGCCATGAGCTCGGCCATATATTGGGCCTTCGACATCCACAATGGTACGGAAGAGAGAACCAGCCAGCCGTTGCTTTTCCAAACGACGACATCGACGACACCTCGGTGATGAACCACTGGCTTTGTCCACGTCTTTGGCTCCTTGTTATCAGCTTTAGGGATGCCAGGTACATTCGAAGCTTCTACGATGTGCCTGCTGGGCAACGTGCGTTGGGGGACTGTCGCATTGTTGATGTTTCACCCTAACTTTGGGACCATGGGCAAGTTGTGTAAAGGGTCCAGACAGCTCACAGGCTGGTGGTTAGATGCGAAGAGATGGATAAAGGATGGGCCGCCAAGGGCTCTTTCTTGTGGTGTCCGGGATAAATACAGGATAGTGTTTGCGCCGCTAGGTTGGTGTTGCTTGCTCCACGAGGGGCCTCGTTGTGTCAGGCTGTGACTACCTGATGTGAGATGCATGTATGATACGCGCCCGCCGAAGAAAAAGAAGACCGAAGGCAACTGGTATCATTATCGAAGACTTGCTCTGCTCTGTTGTTTTGAAGTGTTGGACAGTCCTTGATCGCTCGCACCGTGATTCTGGCCGAAACGTTAGTACTCAACGCATGCATGATTACTCAACATGCATTTTGCGGGTACATGGATATCCTCGTGTCACGGGCGCCACAAAGCAGATCATTTTCGTCTGCAATTGACGGATGTTGAGGTTTCATGCCTTTTGGGGTAGTTTGGGGTCGCGAATCTGAGTGGATTGCAGGGATGAATTCTGCGGTTAATTTGTGGAGCTGGGCGTCGCTGAGCTGGAGTCGCTGTTCCTAAAGGGTCATGCATCGTGAATTAAGCTAAACGTAGTGTTCCAGGGTCTCGTTCAGAGCCTCTTCCTGATGGGCGCTCTGTCAACGTAAGTGAGTGTTCAATTGCAATATGTACGTGGTGGTTGACAGCCAGCGAGTCGTGGTTGACGCCCAGACCGGGCGATTTGCGATTGGCGCAGGGATGTCGCTCAATGACGGAATCGTGTTCGCAGCTCTCCTCTCTGCTTGCTTCCAGGCCTGACGGCGGCAGCGACGTGCTAGCTAGCGTCCAGCCTGCAACCTTCCTTCTTCTTCTTTCCTTTTCCTGTATTTATTTCATCTCTTGTGTTTTCTGCATGGCGCGTTCATAGCTTGTTGATACCCTTTGCTGTTTTGTTTGACCTGCAATCCGAAGCCGGCGAGACAGCTGTGAGCCCACGACAGCTTCCATCCAATGCCCGAACAGCGGCCTCGATCATGGCACGTCCAGCCTGAGATTGCGAATTTGCCGCCGGACTCGTATACCGCCCAGCGACTAGTATGTCTGTGATCGATCAGGAGAGGGACAGAACTGACTGCTGCAGCAACACTCAACCCCCGAACATCTCCACCTCACCTCGCGACGCTTCTTCATCGGCCCCATCCCGGTACGCCTCCACCTATTCTATCCTCGATACACGCTTATATATGACAGGAAGCATGGCTGAAGACGCATCGGCGTGACTGGTACAAGCACCATCTGCACATCAACTACTCGAACCGCACAAGCACCTTCTCCTCGACCGACCACCGTGGCTCGCGCGACCGACGCCTGACAGGGCTCGAGGGACCTAGCTCCTCTGCCTTGTTTCAACACAGCTTCCCTCAGCCTGAGGATCTGTCTGCCGACGAGGAGGAAGAACAGCAGAATGGGAAGGCGGCACCAGCGCCAGATACCCAGGCAGGCGCGTCCACAGGGCTAGAAGTCCCACGCGGCACCAGCCAAAAGGAGGATGTCTTGTCGCCCGGCGAGGACGAAGACGAATTCGTGGATGCCGAATCGGAACCTGACGAGGAGCTACGCGTCTACACGCATCAGGAAGACGAATTCGACCCCGCAAAGGAGCCCAAGACACGTCGCTCGAGCACCAAATCCTTCGTGTCCGCCCGCGAGCAATCTCCAGACGCCATCGACGAAGTCCAACCACAACCACAAGAGGAGGCAAGTAGTTCACAAGTTCCTACACGCCAAGGGGAGGAAGCTGGAGGAGATGACGGACAACCAGTATCTACCATGGAGAGCAACAACGGCGCGCCCGCGTCGGTTGATGCAGTGTCCACCACATCTTTGCTGCGCAAGGCTGACAAGAACAAGGGCCCGCTCGATGTCGATCCAAAGTCACCATCGAAAGGCATTCTAGCGAGGGTCAAGAGGAAGTCCGAAGGAGGAATATCGGAGGGCAGCTCCCCACTCGACCGCGTTGGCTCGACGCTGGAACGGCGAAAGTCCAATCTGCGCAATCTCGTCAAGTTCGATGTTCCAGAGGACTCGAAGCGCGCCGCGTTGCAACTCAGGGCAAAGCAGGCGCAGATGACAATTCAGCGGACGTCGACGAGGTTGCGGAGGCGGAAGATCAAGGATGGGCTTGTGGTCAAGATGGAGAGGATGTTGGTGAGGGTTGACTCAGCGGGGAAAGAGGTTCCCGATGACTTTGATGAGAACGGCAGCCAGAAGATCGATTCGAGGGTCAAGGACAAGTGGCGGGAATATATGATTGTTTGCAGGCACAGCGAATTTGACGAGGCGGACTTTGTGCTGCAGATGTACAAGACGAGGGTATGACTATTCAATGCATTACTCAAACGACAACGCTGATCATAATCGCAGGTCATCCCCGAGATCGAAGAGCCAAACGCTGGCAAACGCGCCGCATACGAGATCCCGCTCGGTCGCAAGATCACGAAGGTCAACATGTACTCGTCGCTCGACAAGTCGGTCGTCGTGTGGATGCCGGTCACACGCGGCACGCGGATATTCATCATGCAGGCTCGGACTGCCTCGAATGCCGTCGAATGGTATACCTTTCTTCGCAATGTCATGGGCTGGCGGCGGGCTTCTGAGCTTCAGGTCAATATCCCCGACATGAGCGTCAGTCTGCGCATTCAGGACCCGTTCGAGAAGCTGGAGGCGTCACAGAACGAAGCTCAAGAGGCGGAGGACACGGACAATGAGGAGGCGATACTGAAGACGATGCGGGAAGAACAGGCCGTAGCTGAGAACTTGATCAAACGCTGTTTGGATCAACTCGACGATACGCCGGAGTGGGAGAGTGTGCTTGCTTCGTGGGTTAAGGACCAGCGCATAGGGCTTGCGTGGAAGCGCTACGATCGTCTCGAGTGGATCCACGGCGCCAACGAACGTAAAATGTACGGCACAATAGCTATGCAGAAATCACACGAGCTCGAGCTGCGACCGAAGACCCACTACCCGACAACTGCGGTGACGCGCAAAAAGCACAAGACCCTCACCGAGCCTGTTCCTATCGAAGGCTTCCTCATTCGTCTGACTGGGCAGCGCGGGCGGGCGAAGCGATTGGGATTGATGTACCACAAGCAATTGTATTTTGCTTCCCACGACCAGTATCTAGTATTCTCCCGGCCGACGAAAGCTACGCCACCGCCTCCGCCCAAGCTTCCGGCAACTGATCGATCGACCGTTCCATCAGCGCGCACGATCGCTGACAAGACCCCAGACACTTGGGCAGTCAACCCATACCCAATCGTTGACGACCGTATCGAATGGTTATCGGAAGGCCACTCGGGCACACCCGAAAGCAGAAGGCTGCACGACGAAGATGCGGCAGACGAGGCAGAGCGTAAGGCGCAGAACCTTCTGGACTGCGATGGATACATCAATCTTGCAGATGTGGTTAAGGTCCGCAAGGCTCAGAAGGGTGCCACCGCTGCTGACGAGGATGTCGAGTCCGGCTCAGATGTCGACTGGGATGAAGACATCGATGACACTACACGGGACGACGGCGTTACCAAAGACTTTGACGTCGAGCGCACCTTTGAGCTCTGCATGAAGAACGGCCTCATCATTCGTCTCCAAGCCGCCGACAAGCATCGCCGCAAGGAATGGATCAAGCACCTGCGCGCCCTTGCTAAGTACTGGAAACGCCGCACTGCCGCCGACATTGCGCTCTACAAATCGACCCGCAGCCAGAACCTCAGCGCGCTCAACATCGACGAAGAAGCGGAAGCCTACATCGGCCAATTTGCCAAGAAGTGGGAAGTCACGCAATCTTTCGCATCACCTTCTCTCTACAACATGTGCGGCATCGCGTGCTGTCGTTCAATCCACATGTCTGGCATGCTATACCGCAAGCCACGCATCCACGCCCCCTTCACACGCTGCTCTGTTATCCTCGCCGCGGGCACGCTCCTCATCTTCCGCGATGTATTGAGAAGCAAAACCGGCAAACCACTCGCCCATATCCACCACGAGCGCATCGCCAACCTCGACCTGCACGACTGCTACATCTACTCGGGCCTGCTCACCGAATCCGATCTTCTCTACCAAAACCAGACCTTTGACGCCAACAAGCCCGGTCATCACGCTTTGCCGCGCATATACCTCGAAGACGGCTGGACGTCCACAGACGAAGACGTCATGACTACCTTTGTGATCTGGCACGGCAAGAGTAAAAGTTGGTTCAGAGCCGAAGAAGGTGCGGGAGGCGGAGAAATGGAAGCGAAGCAGGGGAAGCGGACGAAATTGAAGAGAGTAGCTAAGTTGGGGAGTAAGGGACGCAGTGTGGTGTTTAGGGCAAGGAGTAGGGCGGAGAGGGATCATTGGGTGTTGGCGGTGCAGAATGAGATTGAGAGGGTGCAGAGGGGTAGGGGGGAGGATTTTAGGATTCAGGAGAGTGGTAAGGTGGGTGCGGAAGGGAAGACTAGCAGGGAGAGAAGGGCGAGTGGGGGTAGTGGTGCTGGTGGAGAGGTGTAATGCGTGGTGGGTAAGGGTTAGGTTGGGAATGAGCAGTGGGCGTGGGATACTGGAAGGATAGTATATGGGATACCGTAAGCACGTGGTAGTAATACGGAGCTGGCGTAGTCTAAGTCATCGTATCTATCGTGCCTAGTACATGGTTCTCCATACTCTCCCACCGCGTGTTTTTGGAGGTGAAGACTGACTGTCCAGGGACTCTTTGACCGCAGAATATCGATGCATGACAAGCAAAGCGTTTTATTTGCTCGCGAGGCAAATTCGGAGGAAAATGGGCGGCGAGGCTGACGGGAGTCATGCACCGCGTCAAGGGCGATAACAATTGTGCGTATGATGTTAAACAATTGAATGAGTGCAAAATCACTGCCCTATGCGTGCGCATCAACGATGCAGACCACTGAGCTTCTCGAAGTGTTAGAGAAGCTAAGACTGAAGAGCAAGTCGTTGCGATGGCAGAGCTTCCGCGCTGCATTGAAGACAGTTTGGAAAGAGCGGGAGATCGAGGGCATGAACGATCGCCTGAATTCATATCGACTAGAACTCATACTGCGACTGCAGTTCATGCAGAGGTAGGTCTCTGAAGTGCTGTCTGTTCGCCAGATTTATGATAATTACTAATGACTACTAGTTCTCAGAGCATGACTACGACTACAATCAACAAGCTTCGAGAAGAGAGTACCCAGATCCATGCTAGACTTGAGAACACTATATTAGAATTCAAAATGGACGTCTTAGAACTCCTTGACCAAATGCGGCGAAACCTGGAAAGATTGGCCACCAAAACTTCTGAGCAGAAACAAATCAATACTCCTGCCGAGACGTTGGCGATACTCAGCCAGGGGATTAAGATCTCATCCTTCATGGCTACCAATCAGACTATTACTTCGGCCCTACAGGTGTTGAAAGCCTTGTATTTCTCTGGAATGGAGTTTCGTCAAGCTAAGATCGCGGAGGCCCACAAGAAAACGTACACATGGGCGTATACATCGTCGTTGACAGATTGGATGAAATCCGAAGATCCCCTGTACTGGGTGAGCGGCAAGCCTGGGAGTGGCAAAAGTACCTTCATGAAGTATATTGTCCAAAATCCTCGCACTGCTCGGGAGTTGGGCAAATGGGCGAACAGCCGAAAGGTCTTCGTCGGAAGCCATTTCTTTTGGATCAACGGCAACTCCATACAGCGATCCGAAGAAGGGCTGCTACGAACGGTTCTTTTTGAAATTATCAGAAGGTACCCAAAACTTGTCGAGAATGAGGACCTGAAGAACAAATTCTTCGCCTTTTTGGCGCGGGACGACATCACCAATACGCTTCCACACGAATTGACAGTGAACGGTCTGCTAGAAATCCTGAGCACTATCTTGTGCCTCACGGAGAAGACTCACCGATTCTGCTTTTTCATCGACGGCCTAGACGAATATGACGGCGACCATGAGCTGCTCACCGACTTCATACAGAGTCTGCCAAAGCTTGGCAACCTCAAGCTCTGCATTGCTAGTCGACCCGGGAACATTTTCGAAGCTGCATTCGGAGATTCCGGCTACAAGATCTATATGCAAGACCTGACGCGCGGCGATATCACAAAGTACGTGCGCGACAAATTGGAAGCAAAGGCGTCTTATCACGCGCTTAAATTACAGTCACCAGGAGCCGAGAACTTGGTACATGAGATTGTCGAGAAAGCTCGAGGTGTATTTCTGTGGGTCTTCTTAGTTGTTAGGTCTCTAAGTGAAGGCCTACAGAACGCGGACAGGATCGTGGACCTTGAGCGGCGGCTACGGACCTTTCCACGGAACCTGAGCGAGTATTTTCGACATATGTTGAATTCCCTAGACCCCATCTATCTAGTTCAAACGGCCAAAGGTTTCCAAGCCGCCCTGGCAGCTCCAACGACCCTTTCAGTCATTCAATTCTGGTACCTCGACCAAGAAGAAACGGATCCCGAGTATGCGTTGAAGAGGCCTATTCCGGACCCATCTCAGACGATTCCTCCTACACAGGCTATTGACAGGCTGGGCATCGTAACCAAAAGAGTTAATGAACGATTCAATGGGTTACTCGAAGTCACAAAGCACCAGGACTCTGACTTGATGGTATTGATCCAATCTCACGAAGAATGCAGGCAATACTACGTGGATTTTCTCCATCGCACAGTGAGAGACTTCTTAGAGTCCGAGGATTGCCAAGACCTTATACGAACCTGGGCCCCAGAAGATTATCAGGTGGATCGCAGTCTCTGCAAAGCATATCTCGCCGACGCCAAAGAAGCCTGCCGCTACGCTTATATCAATCGATGGATATTTGGGCAGCTTTTCGACAACCTTTTCCAGGCTTCGAATGAGTATGAGCGGAAAACAGGCGCCAAATTAGAAACCACCTTCTTGGAGCTGGATCGTCTCATGCAATCCATTCCTTGGGAGGCAACAGGCCTCCTCGGCGAGTGTTTCCTGCAACACGCCATCGAAATGGAGCATAGATATCTTGGCTTCATTCATACCATTTTGGCATCGAGGAGATCAAACATGCTTGAAAATGAGAAGTTAAAGTGCCTCCTGTCTGCCATCTCCGTGAAACCCATCGACCTTGACTTGATACGGAGAATAGCAGAGGTGGGGCCACAACTTTCTCTTGACACTGTCGAGCTCACTTCTTACATAAGCCGCATTGAGAACGACGAAATAGCATTATCGACGCTGAGGGTACTGCTGAGGAGTGGGACTACTCAAATAGACATTAGTAAACTTGATCTTCGGTCGCGATGGTCTAATCACGATGTAAGTGATCTGGTTGCTGAGAGTGATCGAGTTGCTCAGAATCGATCCCCAAGGCCGGTACGTACTCATAAGCGTACCAGTCGGATTACTCGCTTTCGGAGCAAAATGAACAGCCGGAAGAACTAGAAGAGAATCCTTCGTTGTATATTAGGATCTTACACACGCAACAATTCAATCGCAGAGGAGATGGTGTCTATGATGCAAGAGACTAAGGCGATGATCGGCCCTGGCATGAATGTGATGGGTAATGCAGACGTCTGGAGATTCTTTGACGCTGAAAATGTACAAAGAGGCGACACAAAATGATTGTGGCGCCACTGCATGAGTGGCATCAACTGGAAAACGACTTTCATGCGTCAACTCACCGGACAGACTCAGTCATAATAACACGAAACTCGTGCAACGTCGCACAAGCGCCTCCTTGCTCCACTTCGAATTCTACACCGACAGTATTCCACCGCGGTCGAACTTCTTCTCATAATCCTCGCTCATCTGCTTGTTCTTCAGTCAAGACACACAAGCTTACAAGGACAACAGGGATGCGTCCAACGAATGCTCAAGACCTACATGTAGCTAGCACCAAGACCAAACAGACCCTGATACGGATTGGCACGCTCTTTACGCTAGTGATGCACCTCTCTACTCGACCGAATCCGAGTCCGATTCAGGCACCTCATCGCGCTTTTCGTCCCCTTGTTTAGTTTGCACCCGCCCTACTCCGGTCGAAGCACTAGACAGCGAGGATGACATCCCTGTCGACTACGAAGCCACGATCCTCGCATACCAAGCAGCCCAAGCGAAAAAAAAAAAATTGGAACTAGCATTGGGATCTTGTGTCTTTGCCATTCGTCATCTATTATGTGTACCGATTCGACCAGCTCCTGAGGAACCGCTACATCTTGGTCCGGTCCATTAACCTTCAATGGGACACTTGGCTTGCTTCTATTATTGCAGCCCTCGGATAAATGCTACTCTGCAGGGCTGGAGTCCGGCCGTTGCGAGAGCGTGAGGAGAGTAAATGGAAGAACAGCTTGCTGGGGTCAACTCACAAGCTGCAGACCGCCGAGGAGAGGAAACAATATGATGCAATGAGAAACCGTGAAGAGGAGTTCGAAAAATGGAGGGAACAACAACGGGCTTACAATATGTACACGGGAGTGGCGCTTGTCTGCCCGGCTAGGTTGTAGGGAATCCTGGCAAATAAATCCTTCATTTTCAAACCGAATATAGCGACTGAATCACACTCGACCTGTGCAAAGTACCGTTCATTAATGTCTTTGCTCGGCACGACCATACCGACGATATATGCAATAGGATTAGGGAAGTCCATAGAAGGGAGTCTGGTGATTCACGGGCGGCCGAAACGTTGACTTTAGGAGTTGATGGGAGGTTTACGGCAATGGGGGAGACGATGAGGGGAATGGGAGAGACATATATTCATAAATTATGAAAGACGGGGGGCGCGATGAGGATTGGAGTGAAACGACTGTCGTGAGGCAGGGGTTGAATTCGTGATGCGTAGAGATCGAGAAAAGATCCATGGGCGATAGGTGTAGGGAATGTTTCACAATGATGGCAGTATATTTATTGTAGCTCACTGGAATCCATATTATCTCTGTAAACCTACCTCCGGCCTTTTCGACTAATCGGCGAGTTTCCACATCGCGATTGCTCTAGTGGCTAAGACTTGTGGTACGTCACACAGAGGCCTCCTTGCATATGCGACATTCCGACATTTCCTACCTTGAATTCTCGTCCCTGCTATTCTTCTCGTCCGTAACCCTTGGTTCACCGGTCCGGCGTGCTTTCCTTTTCTGCTCCGTCGCTCGCTGGCCCCTTGGCCCCTGCTTGACCTTTCGGCCTCCTCGCGGTCATCTTCACCAGTCTTGGTTGCCAGCCTCGATGCCGAAACCGAAACCGCAGCCGAAGACGATGAAAGCAATGAGAAAGATATCCTCAACACCGACAATGCCACCTCCACGCCATGCTCTCTACCATCGTCGTCCCAATCCGTACGTGCGACTAAGGAACCCTTGGAAGACGGCAGTATCAACCTCAATATATCTGACGGCAACTCTACGCGGCGGTCTGCGTTGCATCAGACCTAATATGGAGCTCAATCTGAGCCTAGACGGCGCGCCCGTCTAACTGTTCTAAGTTCTATCACACCGATGGAACGCGTAGTGGACGGTGCCATATGTCTAGGTTTCTTCGTGGCCCTGGGACTCATCGTAACAGTTATCTGGCTTTGGTTGAGCTTGCTGAATTGGCTTCAGTCTTTTGGGTGGCTAAATCAGTACGCTTCATCGCCGTGTACGACGCTGTACAGGGAGGCGACGAGGATGGTATCTGGGTTCGCGGTATCGACGGTGACGACCAGGTGGTACTTTACTGCCACCACGATTTCGACTGTGACGGCATCGTTGTGAAGGGAGCGTCCTTGAGGGAGAAAGGAGGCGGGATTGTGAAGGGAATGCCGTGGGGATGATAGAAACGGATATTGAGACGGGAGGGCGCCGTGGGAGTCTACGTATAGTAGCTTTTTGTATCTTTGCTCTCGCTCTTTGGCTTTCTTTTTACACAAGCTTCCACGACCCAAATGTGAATCCACTCCACTCTGGTGCCATGGTTCTTTCTTGGCCGTGCGTCCATCGGTTATTGTTATGCATGAGTGAGATGTTCGCCATTTCCTTGCGTTGACTCACCGGTACTGTTGTGGCACGTTGTACATACCGGCCTCCTCCCGGCATGGCTGCCTACCCCAATGATGCCAAATTCTGCCCTCCGACATCTTTCTTGCCTACATGCACCATCTTGTGCAAGAAGCTGACTGAATATGATACCCAGCATGTCCTCCCCAAATGACTCCGACAACCCCACCAAAGTGGATGATCCGCTCTTCTTGAGTCTCCTGACTCCCTCAACGCGTTCCTCGTCTCCGGTCGTCATCTCCAGAGACGGTATTCACTCTGAAGCAACCCCGCCACCATCTTCAGCTTCGGCTTTCCCGTTCTCATCAGATCCCAAAAGTGTAGTGCAATGTACCCCAGATGCACGTTCCGCCTGACAAGAATCTGCTCGCGGCCTGCAACAAGCAGATTCAGATCTTTGTTTCTACTTCGCTCTCATCATCATCTTCCTATGGGATATCTAGACATCACTGAACAAGATCCATGCTTCGCTGAAGCTTATTGCAGCTGTACAGGCGGAAATGTTTGGAGCCCTGCTGAATGGGATTTTGGTATAGGGTACACCCAGAGCTTGAGCGCATCGGGCTCGGTTCATGACATCGGAGATAACCGCTATGCACACGACAGCCACAGAAGCGCTTTTCAAAGATGCTCAGAGGGCGGGAGAGGATTTGGAGAATTTATGGCGGATTCTTAGGGTTAAGGAAGTACAAGAGCCGGAGATTGAGGTGACTGGGAGCAGAGAATATTCGAATAGAGAGCATGATGCTCGCCCAACTAAAAATCACGTAGACGAGATTCAGAGAACCGTGGTTGGTGAGCTGTTGGCGGAACAGGTGACGAAGGTTGTGACCCCCACAGTGACTGTGCATCACCCAGTGGAGGGGAGTGAAAAACATGCAACGACACTCGGGCACTCGGAAAATGAAGACCCGAATGTGAGAAAAGAGACACTTACGACGAGGCTTATGCTTGCCGACTTTCTCACCCTGGTTCTGACCCATACGCGTACACCGACTCCAACAGTCTCTGGACCCACGACTATCCCAGCGCCGACGAGTGATAAGACGAGAGAAATGGATGCATGGTCGACCTCTTGGAGTACGGGATCGTATGATAAGCAGGGTTGTTATTATTATTCGTGGTACATGTATAGCAGCAGTACAAAAGGGAGGTCGTGAGTGGACACGTACGGTAGCTGGATCAACTAGGTGCGCTGTGTGCATTGTAGGATGAATGCAAGCACTCCTCTCTGACTCGTTGAAGCTTGCAACTTTCCCAAGCACACCCCCATCGTTGTCCAGACTTGTCAGTGCCATCTTCGGCCCATCTCTCGCTGCTGACTGCGCCGCTGTAAAAAGCACCCAAGGTCGATTTATTGTACCTAAACCTCGAACCCCTCGATAACCGATTCGATATAGATAACGATCTGTTTCATTGGTGTACTGGGTTCCTCTGGCGCTTACTTGTCTACGCTCGGATCTCTCGCATTCAATCCTTCGTCGTACTTGATCGGGACCTCAGTCTCCACGCCCTCTTCATCGACCGTGAGCGCGCAGTTCCGCCCGATGAGATGCCACTCCTTCTCATCAAAAGTCGTCGGCTCGCTTGCGATGATCGTATGCTTCCCGATTCTCTCCCCCTCCCCTAATACTGCTTCTTCGTTGACATCCTCCGCCGAGTCCGGCCCCCCAGGGTACTTGCCGTTGAGCGAGCGGCCTGCGAACTCAGACCAGTAAAGTGAAGGGGGCTGCTCGGTTGCGTGGTTGCGGAAGCGGATCGCAACCATCTTCTCGCCGTCGGTGGTGCAGAAGTTGAGGCTGTTGGGCGCGCGCTGGCCGTCCTCGCGGGCTTTTTGCAGCTCCATAATCTGAACAACAGTCTTAACCATGGCATCCAGCATGGACTGCAGCGGATACTTCTTCTCCCATGCATCTTTGCCGCCGTGATTGGTGAGGTTCGTCATGTACAGCGCGGCTGCATGCTCCGAGTCTGTGGAACCGAAGATGTTGCAGTAGCTGTCGAAGCTCATGAGGTCGGTCATATCACGTCGAATAGCCGAGAAGTTGGAGACGACTCCGTTGTGCATGAAGACATGGCGACCGAAGACGAAAGGGTGAGAGTTTACCTGCGTCACGGTGCTCCCGCTGCTTGCTCGTATGTGTGCGAAGACGCATTTGGTTTCGGTGTTGTCGCACAGGGAGCGGAAGTTGAAGTCGTTGATTGGTGGTGATTGTGACTTGTAGAGGGCAGGCCGGACTCCAGACACATGCTTAACGTAGGAGGACGCTGCGGGTGTGTACCAGGCGATGCCCATCCCATCCATGTTGAGGAGAGAGTTGCGCATACGTAGCAATGCATCCTTGCTGCGATCGAGCTCCTTCTCCTCCTGGTGGGGGAGGAGGCCCGGGAGGTAGTGTTCGGAGCATTGCTTGCTGATGCTGTTGGCGGGGGCGATGAGGACGTCGGAGAGCAGGCAGGGCTCCAGAGGAGAGATGTAGGCGAACCAGCGGCACATGATGAATATAATCGAAAGAAACTGGAGACCTCGGCGCAAGTGTCCTATTCACCAGTGAAGCTGAGGTTATGGCTGACTTTATACAGGTATCGAAATCCCGCGGATGTGTGCGATAAAGTTTGGAGGACTACAGTGGCGTCGCTTGAACGTGTGGCAGATGGAGCATGAAGCGCGTATGACAAAGAGGGGTAGAAATAACGACGAAAGAAGATAGGCGGAGGAAGAGCCAATATGATGAGGACACGCTCCTGGTCGTCGTCAGATGTGTAACACTGGCGGTAGGGCTGGACTGGAGCTGAAAGAAGATCGTAGAGTGGAGATACTCGGACGGCGGGAAAAGAAACTTAGGCTGAGAGTACAGTGTAACCTAGGATTCGAGATGTGAAGCCCGTATTGGCGGTTTTCAGGTCCTCATGCATCTCGCAGACGCAGCTGAGGTGTTGTAGCGGGGCACTTCCGAATCAGGCATCGCCTATCGATAAGAGGTTCGGAGAGGGTCGCACCTCAAGAAAAGAAGCGTAAAGACCTGGGACCTGGGACCTGGGACACGTCGAACAACAATATCGCTCCAGCATCGTCGCTCTTCGAGGCGTCGGCGGCAAATGGTGATGAAGAGGTTGTGTATACTCGACAGATCCGCAATGAAGGGTCGCGATGGCGCGGTAGAGGAAGTCGCGCGCTTCGGAGTATTTGGTGCTAGCCGTGCCTTCCTGACCTACCTCACCGTCTCTTCTCTCTTCTGCTCATCCATCCTCATCACATTTCATCCTCCCTCAGACCTCTTCCTTGATCTGCGTGCCAGCAGAACGAATATTTATTTGCACTTGTGTCAGGCCCCACTGTGAAGGATTCGCGCAAGCCGCACAAGAGCTCTTAGCTGCACCGCCATGGAGGCTTCACTCGACGATCATCAGGGTCGCATCGGATCATCACATCTCTCTTTTTTCTGCACATCTCCTCGGTCATCCAACGAACAGCCTATAGCGGGCGTTCCCGCCAGCAACGTCGATCAGTCTGGGTCTCACGCTCTGGGCCTGCCACCGGTCACAGCCTATAGGCTCGAGCTACCGATCTGAAGAGACAGAGGACGACAGATTGCCGGCCCAAAGTCCCGGGACATCAGCTGCATCAGCGACACCACGAGGAACAAGAACTTTTACCCATCATGTAGGGTCCAGAGCCTCATCGATGGCAGGCGGCATATTCTCTCCACTGTACTTGTCCTTCATTGGGAAGCGACAACCCAGTGGCTGAATTAAAAATCGCTATCTGTCGTTGAGAGGATCCCATTACCCAGACAGGGTTGAGCTCCTACACAATCACCATGCCATGCAGTGCGTCGACTTCCGTCAAAAGCAAAAAGAGTTGGCGGCCACCGACGCTGGCGCGGCTCAATGAAGACATGCCCATGCACGCACCTACCACACAGGTTCAAGATGTTGTAGAGTCGTGTGCTCACCGGACTACCAGTACGGATCATTGGCAAGCTCTACGAGTCCATCAGCGTGCTACGGAGAAAGCCCCAGTGGCGTGGGATGGGGATTACGTTTGGTGAATTCCAATTGTCCTCGGCGTACGTCGTTTCCATGTGCCTGGTCCACATCTGGGGTTCGGCACCAGGCCCTGCTGGAACCAAAATTCGCGCCATAGTGGCGGGCCTAAGTTTCCGCTACCCGAAGAGGCAATGACACCCTGCCGGTGATTGGGGCGCAACGAGCGGGGCAGATGGAGCTGGGTGGTGACCGGGGTTTGTTGAAAAATCTTGCCGAAGATCCATGCCCAGAGCCGCCTTTGCCCCAACGAGCTAGCAAACGCCGGCCGTCGTGGTCACGGCCAGTCTACATTCACCCTAGACCCTGCTGCGAGGCTCACAGCGAGCGGGATTGACCGAAGACAGGCCTCGCAAACAAATCGCATGCATCGGACCCTATAAATCGGCTCTCCCCTCCCTGGACATGAAGGAGCAGGGCTCGAGTTATCCTAGCGCGCCTTCTTTTCAACAACATTCACCGAACAACTTCCATACGTGCCACTGGAGCTGATCTCGAGGGAATCGCTCAACTCGGCACCGGTCCTACTTCGCCTTGATCCATTTATAAGGCTGCCCCTCCTCAAGCAACAACCTCCACCCCACTGCGACAAAGAACCCATCTGCAACAATGGATACCGACGAGTCAAAGAAGTATGGTGACGGTGGCTACATCCACGAGACCAAGAGCAACGAGTTCCAGAATGGCGAAGTCAGAACCAACGCCGACGACCTACAGCGCCATCTGGGCAACCGCCAGATCCAACTGATCGCCATCGGAGGTTCTATTGGAACTGCTCTGTTCGTCAGTATCGGTGGAGCTCTCGCAGCCGCGGGGCCACTCGGTCTTTTGCTTGCCTACGGTGGTTATTCCATCGTCATGGCTCTTATCAACAATTCCATGGCAGAGATGGCTATCTACATGCCCGTGACCGGCGGCTTCATCCGAATGGCGGGACACTGGGTCGACGAGGCCTTGGGATTCATGGCTGGATGGAACTTCTTTTTCTACGAAGCCTTGCTCATCCCTTTTGAAATCTCAGCGTTGAATCTTGTGCTGAAATTCTGGAGGGACGACATCCCCGTGGCCGCTGTGTGTGCTGTGGTAATCGTTCTCTATGCGTGAGACTCACCTTCCTTTGCGACACCAGAGCGAATTTCCTTTTTTAGAGCTTGAAGCTAAACATATCGCAGCGCATGCAACATTCTTGCGGTCCAAGCGTACGGTGAAGCCGAGTTCTGGCTGTCCGGCGGCAAGGTGATCCTGATCATCATGCTTTACTGCTTCACGTTCATCACCATGGTCGGTGGCAACCCCAAGCATGATGCTTACGGTTTCCGTTACTGGAGAAATCCTGGACCAATGAACACAGCCATCACCACTGGCGATCTTGGTCGCTTCGAGGGTTTCCTCACTGCTCTGTGGGCCGCCTCTTTCTGTATCGTTGGTCCCGAGTACATTTCTATGGTCAGCGGAGAAGCGAAGCGTCCGCGTGTCTACATCAAGAATGCCTTCAAGACAGTCTATTGGCGATTCGGCATCTTCTTCATCGTCGGTGCGCTTTGCGTTGGCGTCGTCGTTCCATACAACGACCCGACCCTCGTCGGCATCCTCAGCGGTAAGACGAGCGGCGGCGGCACTGGTGCTGCTTCCCCCTACGTTATTGCCATGAAGAACCTGGCTGTTCCGGTCCTGCCACACATAACCAACGCGCTCCTCGTCACCAGTATCTTTTCGGCCGGAAACACGTACACGTACTGTGCGACGCGCAGCATGTACTCCCTAGCTATCGAAGGTCGCGCCCCCAAGCTGTTCCGCAAGTGCACCAAGAACGGTGTTCCCATCTACTGCTTTTTAATCACGATGTGCTTCCCGCTGTTATCATTTTTGTCGGTATCGAGCGGTTCAGCGAAGGTCCTCACCTGGTTGACCAACCTCATCACGGCCGGTGGTGTCATTGACTATATTGTCATGCTTATTACCTACATCGCTTTCTACAGGGCTTGCAAGGCTCAGGGGATCGACCGGAAGACCCTGCCATACTGCGGCTGGTTTCAACCGTACCAAACTTACTTCGCTTTGGCATTCGAAATCTGCGTAGTCTTCTGCTACGGCTATTCTGTATTCCTCCCCGGAGAGTGGCTCATCGACAACTTCTTCTCCTACTACACCATGGTGGGAGTTGCTCCTGTCCTGTTCATCGTATGGAAGCTGGTCCACAAGACGCGCTTCATCCCCGCCAAGGAGGTTGATCTGACCTGGGACGGGCCACTCATCGACGCGTACGAGGCGTCTTTCACCTCTCCGCCGGTCGGATTCTGGACCGAGATCCTCCAGCTCGTCGGTCTCCGGCGCAACTTGAATGCTGACAGGCGCGAGGTTTAGACCAAGCGCACAAGAGCATGGACATACAGTCGTGCACGGAGGATATGTACAACACGTGTTCTAGGCGTGTGTGATTTGCTTTGGCTTGAATGGGGTCGTAGGGGATTGGAGCGATACCAGGCGACGCATCAGGACATGAAATGCTATATCCACATTCACTCTGAATAGGCACACGCATACATCACAGTTCGACAGCACACGCGACGCAAAAACATCGCTCTGCTTTTTCCAAGCGCCAAGCAGAGACGAGCGACGGATTCACCACCAGGATACCAAATGCGACTACTTGGCCCGCGCATTTTCCATCAGCAGCAAACACTCCTAACGTTTTCGAGGCGCGGGAGCTGAAGAGACGGATAGTGATTTGCATACTAATTCGACAGCAGTTGCGGGATTTTCCATTTCGCCACACCAACTCCATCAGGCGAGGTGATGCTTTTTCCACGCGCCAAGCAGCCACCTCCGCAATCATCGTTTGCCTTGCGACACTAAGACCGGCCTCCAACGCGGGAACACGGGCATTATCGGTCTATCGGGTGCACCTGTGTCGCTCGATAGGTACCGTCCATTTCACGTCACGATTATCGCTCTCCGCAGTTGCTCCGCGCAAGTACTTTGGTCGCACTCCACGCAAGTCTCAGGCCCTCCAACATACCTTATCGCCCAGATCCGCGGTTTGCGGTGTTCCTTCCGAGGCTCAGCCTCGGTTGCGAAGCGCCACTGTCTGCGGGAACGGGGTGGATCTGTATTCCAAACATGTACAAGGGATTCTTGTGAACTACTGTAACGGGTTGTTGTTGTCTTTGCTGATGATTTGCAGGTGAATTGCCCATGCGCATGCACAGCTTACATTCGGTCTTATTTCGCATCAGTTTCGCCGCCTGCGTATCACGTCGCATGTGCTTCGGCGCAAAGCTTTCGCCGTGCTCTGGGTCTTTATTGTTGAGGGTTCATCCCACGACTTGATATGGCGATTCCTATCGCGGTCGGTCATTGTAAGACACACCACGTCATTCATATCATTGGAAGGTACACGGAGCGTGGGATCGTAGAAGCCACCTGCGCCAACTTGATCGCAATCAGGACATCGCACCCTGTCTACACGGGCAGAAGCGCGCGTCCGACCTCGACCTCCAACCACGGGCCAAGTCGGCGCAGGATCTCAGTTCGTCATCAACTCAACCACGACAACAATATCCCAAAGCAATGATGAGACCCGACTTCCACTCTCGCGACGAGTCATAGACCAAGCGTCTTATCCGCATCGCGACCTCTCTATGACCCGAAACCCTACCTTGCCGCTGTGAATATACCTCTTGAAGGCAGTGCATGACGAGGCCTCCACATACCATCTCCTCTCCGCCGAGAACGCGACCTGGGCCTTAGACTACGGGTCTGCATCTCATTCCTGGGTGTCCTACCCGACGCAACAAGCATTAGCGAGGGCAAACATGCTTCCGCCTGTCAAGCATCATCAGCACCCATACTGTATGAAACTTCCCCCTCGCCTATGAAGTTCCACAGCCGCATCTCCGATAATCCGGGAATGCATTGCAGTATGAGGTAAAGTGGTGCCCAGGCTCTGAGGCTAGCCTAGCCAGCGGCTCCGGATGCCGCGCGGGATGTTGTTGCAAGGGGAAAAGCGAAGCTCTTCGCGAGCGGACAGCGGAGCCCTGGACTCTGCGCACAAGCAAGCGCGATGACGGATTGTCTTGCGCTGCGGTGTATTCGTAGCATGGCCCAGTCGTTCCTAGCCTGGGAGTTTATCGGCGGGATGGCATCACAAGGCACCGCAATGCCACGGTAGGTCAGTGCATCGCATCACATACGCGCATGATGAGTCGTAGTGCAAACACAAGGTTTTGATAATGGTGCACATAGACATACAGGTGCAACCTCACAGAACGCCATTTTCGTTATCAATAATACACAACACGTCGCGATTAGACTCGTTACCTTCATTCCATCGTGATTTCATGATCGTCGTTTACGCAGCATACAAACGCGACCCACATGCAGCACACGCTTCCCCAACCACGGCGCAGAGCCTGCATATATTGTGCCCTGACCCGGTATCAGTATCACTCCATCGAATTTGCCAACTCAAAGACCCCTACCCTGAGGCAATCTTTCGCCTCGATGCCTTTTGATTTCCAAAGGCGCGTATGTGATGCGACCCTCGCATGATTTTGTCTGCGAGCTTTCTAGGCGCCCAGCCTGTGTATTGTCCGGGTGGACTTCGGGCTCTTGGCCTTGCAGCGAGTTTCGAGGACTCCGCGTTCCGCGGCACGCTAGCGGTGCAGGAATCGTGCCGTCGGCTGCAGGCAAGCGCATACAATTCGGGCCGAGGACTGGGGTTCATCCTGCGTTTGGTCGGCGCGTCCGACATGCTGGTTTCGATTCTGAGGCTTCGTGGCATGCTTGATGGATACCGACTGGATTTTGCGTGCAGCGTGAAAGGGCAGTGTGCTATACCTGCCGTCGCGTACCCTCCGCCGCCTTCGTCTAGTATCCCGCGCGCTGCCCTCCTGAGAGTCCCTCGCTCGCTCAGCTTGGCGCGTCATGGTCTTCAAGCTTGATGTCAAAGACATGGATCGGTGGAGGTGTGTATATGCGTGTTTGGATGCGCCATGTCCATATGGCCAATGCCACGACGAGGTACAGAGGGGGGAGGAGACGCCGCAGGATCCGTCCAAAGTGAACTTTTCGTTCTGTCTGGCTCCCGCTGGCGTGAGTATCCGCACCTCCTTCGTGATGCCGCTCAAGGGGGTAGGAAGAGCGGATATACAGACGTATCAGGACCCCGTGCCATGCGAGTAGGAGGACAACTCCAATAACGACGTGAATCCAGGACACGGAAGCGAAAGGTGAGCGAGCGCGTCGGCCTAGGAGCTCGTGGATCGAGTCGAGGCTGTGGACAAGCTGTTGGATGGATGATGGCAGGGTGTACATGGCGAGGCTGGCGAGGAGGAGTTCAAAAAGGGCCATGATGAGGCGTTGGGGGATGGGTGACGTGGCGCGGTTATGCTGCCATTGGGCGGATAGCTTGACGAGAGGGGTGATGGCCGAGGCCGCGGGAGAAGGCTCAGAGGGAGTGGACTGGTGCAAGTGTGGTGATGTTTCTGCTGGTAGTGATGACGATGGGCCGGACGGTAATGATGGTGCTGGTGGAGCTCTGCGCCGCGTGTGGGCGGGCGATGGTGTCGTGTCCGCCATGATCGAGGTGTCGCGCGAGAGGGACAGGGAGAAGGCGGCATGGATTTTGTCTGTTCCTTCTCTTTATATGCACGCGCCTTCTCTTCTGCTTGGAGATGTTCACGCCTGGTGGTGCACCGCCGCGCCTGCGATTCTTCGTGTCTGCGAGTATTGCAACGTCTCCTCTTTCCGTAAAGGTTCCTCTTAGATCGCGCTACACCCTCTCGAACATCCGACGTATTTGCTGCCGCTTCACGCTCTTTTCTTCAAAGGCCAGAGGCTTTTTCACCAACCCCGCGATTTTCGATTGCTGCAGCTCCGCGGTCCGACGGGCCTGGACCGCCAAGACCGGGGAGAAAGACCCTGGTGTTCACCGCTCTTCCACCTGTAGCATCGCAACGGCAAGCCCGGTGTCTATCGCGACGCAGAGGAGTCCATGTCTTCGATATAACGTGCTTTCAGTAGCGTAGAAGCTGTGAACGCGGAGGCGTGGGAAAATTCCCGGGGTGGTTGAGTTTCGGCGGTCTGCTGATGCAGGTTCAGCTCTCGGCTGTGCAGGTACGAATACGTTACCCCACAATTCGCTTTTCGTATTTTGGGTCCACCATGCGGAACTTGGAACTTCGATTCCACAATTCTTTCATGCTATAGCGAAGAATAGGAGGGGTGTATACTTTCGCGGTTAACGCGGCGAGACGAGCTTGAACCATGGGGATATCAAGAGTTGTGCAGGGAGACGAATTGTCACGTGCCCTGCGTTCACCGCCGCCTTGAGGCAATCTCGAAGTCTTGACAAGGATGCTGAGGAGGAATGACGTTTTGGATTTTGAGTCCTAGGAATGCTACAGAAAACGCGCCCAACGAGAATGTTGAACGGTTGTAATGCTGGATATGTCGATGACCACATTGGCACTCGCTTACTGAGCCATGGGCCTTGCCGGCGAACCGCACAATTTGACATCGACATCCACTCCTTCCATTTTGGCGAATACATGTACAGTCCTCAATTGACTTGAAAAAATTTCATGCCCGCACCGCAAGCAGCTGGGCCGGCTGATATCGAGGCCAATGGGCCCTCCCAGCCACCTCGAACTGCCCCTCCAATAACGACATCCGCCACCCAAGCGGCAACCGGCAACGCTTTACCCAACGATCAGAATGACTCCCATACATCAGTCCAAGATGAGATCAGGAAAAAGCTCGTGCGGACCTGGGCCTCTATGACCTTCAACACCATCGTCATCATCACCGCTGTCGTCTTCGGGGCCGGTGCATGGGTTGGGCAAAACCTGGGCAACAGAGTCGCGCAAGCAAACAACAAGCTCAGTGTTCTCGGCTTGTGTTTAGATCATGAGGTTCGAATATGCACCCCGTCAGTTGATCATGCATGATGTTCTGATGATTTCTCACAGGATCTGCGCAACACCGCAACATGTAAAGAAGCTTTAGCAGGCGGCCTCGATTCCATACCACTTAAACGACGATCTATGTTTCCTGAAGTGAAGAGCCCGGCTAACACAATACCTATATGGCTCGAGACATTCCAGACTATCGGCCTAGTCATGTTGATCATATACATCCTGTTGTGTTTGAAGAATCTACTGTTCTTGGTAATCCTAGGCCTTTGTCTGGTGTTCGCGACCTCGGACGATTGAAGGCGACATGAAAACATCCGAATGAGTGCCCAAGAGGCGGAAAGCCAAGTGAGAAAGAATGGTATCATGGTATTTCAAAGACTCTCGGCGACACGAAGCAAAAGCGCCAGGTGAGAGAGATCCGCCGAACGCAGTATAGTTTGAACTCAGTTGTCGGCAATCCACCTTCACCTGCGATTTTCCCATGCGCTTAGGCGATCGTCCAGGCTCACGTCAAGATATATAAACCGCCTCTCTTCCGCTATTCTATCTGGCCGAGCTCCGCCATTACGGGTATCACGCCAAACCTCTTCTTCATCAACCGCCAACCGTTGCGCTACCTGTGACGGCCGACATGGCAGCCTCTCGCTTCGATGCTATCCTCACGGTCCAAGATAGCGACGACACTGTCGCCATGCGCATTGAAGTCGTATCTGCGACTCTCATCGACAAGTGCGCCTGGTTCCGCGTGTTCTTCAGTCCAGCGTTTAGCGGTCAGGCCACTGGAGCCCCAATCCGTCGTCCCAACTTCGACGATCCGCCCACGTTTCCCGTGAAAGATGTCGATTCACCTGCCTTCAATCTCCTCGTCCAGATGCTCCTCAACAACTTCCCAGCGATTCCGCAGACACTTGAAGGAGAAGCTCTCAAAGCATTCTGCACGGTCGTCGACTACATCAGGTGTCAGGATGCCGTTCGACCATGGTCACAGTTCTGGCTGCCTCGCATGACGATGCAGGAGTCAAGCCCTATTGCGTTGGTCATGGCGTATATGCTAGATTGCCCGCGCGAATTCCAGGAGGTCTCCAAGGCACTCATCCTCAATAGCGCCGCCTTCAGGATCGAGGACTTCATGATCCATGAGCGAGCACTGAGCAATCAACTCTTCGGTGAGCAAACCTTCGAAAACTTTTACAAGAGTTTGGCTAACATCGTTGTAGGCGCTCTCCAGGAGGCGTTGAGTGACATGCAATCTCGCCTCCACGGCATCTTCCACCCGGCTTGCCTCTATCCAGCCATGCGCAAATCATCGCGCTGCACTACAACGGGTAGGTGGCTTCTGCGTTTCCTGGAAGCTACCACGAATCTCGGCCTTGACCCTATTCCTGATCTGCGCACATTGAGCCTTCGTGTCATAGTGGATCGCGCTGGGACAATCAAACCGCTAAGCCCCTACTGCAACACGAAGTGCTGGTACAAGAGCGGTTGCCCGTGCAATGATCTACTTTGGGCGTCACAGCAATTGGCGAAAGAACCCAAGGCCGTTCTCGAAGGATTTAATGGCGTGTGCATGGACTGCGTGATGGAGAGGATCGGAGGATGCCGCCTTAGTCATGACGCATAGGCCTGGGATCTAGGTCCCATTAAGGGGACAATATGGGCCACTTGAAAACTGGATAGGGGAGGTCTTGCGGACGAGATCTCCTGCGATAAATGGCTGAGCTGAGATAGATTGGCAGTAACCGGAATCAAAATTTTGCTCCATATTCATAAGACTGCGTGTATCTTCTCCAATGTGAAAGCGATTTGCAAAGTCTCAGTTACTCAAGTCGTACGCGAGTATTCCTACAATGAAACCGTCGATATGTTCCGACGTCTTCGAAGTGTCTCAATCATCCGTATCCTGGGTATTGGCTCAACACGCCATACCCTTCTTGCTTTGTGAAACCATGAACACGAGTCGGACCACAATGTAAACGGCCACCCTACAGGTCTGAATAGCAATCGCATTGTGGGGTGATGCACTACGGCTGAGATTTGGAGCGTACACAGCCATGTTTGATCCTTGACCGTTTGCGGAGCCGGACCATGTGACCAGGCATACGAGCGTGAGATCTCGGGCAAGGCTGACCGTGATCGAACCACCTCGGTGAAGGCTCGATATTATTAGCTAAGACACCGAGAAAGGCGGAGACAGAGTGATAAGAATGGACTAAGCGGCAGGGAAGCTGAGAGGTCGTTGCAGAGTATGGTTGGCTGTCCGTTTATGCGGTGTATCGGTTGTGGAGAGACCTCGAGGCTGCGATGTAGGACGAAGCTATCGAATATCGTGAAGAACGTAGTATTTACGGATGTGGTATATTAAAGCTGAGGATGGAGGAAGTGGCTGGGTGGAAAGGTTGGATATAAAACTGGGCGCATGGAAAGCTACTTGCCTCAAAGCAACCTCGCAAGATTCCAGCATCTACACTCAATCTAGCTATCCATAAGTTCTACACTCCACTCATAATGAAGTTCCTCGCCATACTCTCCCTCATTCCACTCCTCACTGCCGCCGAAGACCTGGTGGGCTGCGGCACCGCCCGCTACTACCCCTCGAAGTACACTTGCTTCGATGGCAACTTCCTCTGCCCGAAATTGAACGGCGAGGCCTACCTGCGCTGCGGCCAGGCGTGCTACTCAACCAAGATATACTACTGCGATGCAAATAGCCAGCTGCAGATCTACAAGCCCGGACCGGAAGCAATACAGTACTGTGCTGGACAGCCGTACTACCCAAGCAAGGTTAGTTCAGGATGAAATGACCGCCGAGGCATGGCTGATATTGCGCAGTATGCTTGCTATGATGGATGCTTCCTGTGCCCCATCCTGAATGGGGAGCCGACTCTCAGGTGCGGCAAGGCTTGCTACAGCCCTCGCGAATACTCGTGCACCAATGGAGTGCTCGGCAAGCCTTCTGAGGTGAATTAAGCTGGCGATGAGGGGACAAAGAAGCTTAGGATGCAAGGGTTATCGTTGGTCTTTGGGCTTTCGTCGCGGGGTACAAGTCGGCACCAGTTCTAAGCAACAAGGGTCAAGGAAATCCACTTCTAGCTCTTTATTATGATTTTCTCTTCTCATCCTTCTTATGTGGTTGATAACCTGTTGGATATATGAGTAATGATGTAATGAAGTCCATGGAAACCTCTGAGGCATTTGCGGTGACTGCAAGTTGGTGACAATCTTTGGAGCTTCTACACCGAATATGTTTGATTCTCAACATTTTGTATGGTGATCAGAATCGAACACGTTGGAAGGCATGCCGAGAAGCTCCCATCGTTCAACGCCACGATGCGAAGTTGCAGCAAGGGAGACGGTGAGAAGCGGTGAACGTCCGGGACATTGGCGTACGGCGGAGGCTACTGTCAACGGGGCGGAGCTCGGAGGAACGCGGCTAACCTGGTGTATACGAGCGTGACAGATGAATAGATGAATCTGAGGCGAATCTCGTGTTTGGTGTCAGGTCTCGCGACGCGTTGCGGTGAGCGATGAGTCGACCGGAATGGAGAATCGATTGACCGAGCAGCTTACCAAAAACGTCATCGCCTCCTCCTCCCATCCGAGGTCCGTCTCCTTCGATATCCGTGATGACGATGGCGCCGTATTTACCATCTGGTGCACTGCTCCGTCGCATTAATTGCGCATCATTGCACGAACAGCAGCCCCCATAGCCACGTCGCCCGCCATGTCGACCAAGTCCGTCGCCGTACTCACCCTCGAAGGCGCCCGCACCGCCATCGCCGCCGCCGAAGCCCGATCGAAAGCCATCGGCGTCCCCATGAATATCGCAATCGTCGACTCAGCATGCCATCTGCTCGCTTTTGAGAGAATGGAAGGCGCTAAGATTACTTCGATAAACATCGCAATCGACAAAGCCTTTACGGCCGCCGGTCATCGAGCGCCGACAAGCATATACAAGGAGAATGTGTGGCCCGGGGGCCCTGCATTCGGCATATGGAACAGCAATGGTGGGAGGTTCATGACCATTGCTGGTGGCGTACCCATAGTGAAGGACGGCGTTGTTGTGGGCGCAGTGGGCTGTAGTACAGGAACGCCGGCGCAGGACGAGGACGTCGCGAAGAGCGGAGTTGAGGCTGTAGAGAAGGGCTTCAAAATGAAGGCAAAGCTATGATTCATGACAATACCGGGATGGTTCGAAGCAAAGTCGCCTACACGAAAGATGGCGTTTTGATGGAAGAGAGAACTGCAAAATTGGGGAACTTTCTCAGCCGGATACATCGGAGAGAGAATCACGCGCGCAAAGGTACTACATACCCAAAGCCCATTGTGACCACAGTCGGACGATGGAGGAAGTCGATACGAGGCGGGATGGACGGTGCGCAACTTTTCGGTACCAGCACTTGCGGCTCTCCCACGCCCTTGTGTTCACGAGAGGAGAGCTGCTCGCATAAGTCGCGCCTATTGCATCATATCAATTTCATTTCCCGTCGTTTTGCATACCATCTTTTGCGCTGTTCGTCTAGTCTGAGGCCCAAATCGTTAACACCCCCTCAGCCTATCAGATTCCCAGTAGCTTAGATAGACCCCACCCAACTCTCAGCCCACCCTACAACCTCACGTTTTAAAACCACTGATCTCACGCTCATTTCTTATCCATTACCTGCATCGAAACGTCCGTCCGATCAGCAACTCGCCTGATCTTGCGATTCCGGAGAGGCGCGCGCCAAATGATCCTTCGAGCCACCCAAACGAATCTCCGTAAGCCACCCGTGGACGCGAAACATCTGCGCGGCCCCGTTTCATGCAACTCTAAACCAAACAAAGCCCGTCAGCGGAGCCGTCAACCAACCAAAGTAAGCAACCACGCCTAAGGCTGCTTCTCCAACACTCCTACGGTACTTTCGTCATCCTTTTCATTATGTAGGGCGGCATGGCATGTGTTGGGGGTGAATGGACTTTATGCCTTGTGCGACTGGACAAAGAACCCCCTCGTCAGAGGGATGCAGGTACCGATGATCATGCAAGTTATATGTAGGCCTGGCGGGACTCATACGCTGGGTTATCGCCCTACGCCCAGCTACACTCCTTTGGCCAGTCGCTTCTCTCGTTGTTCGGTTTCAGTATGCGATCACTCACTTCATGGATAGCCTTCGGGCTTCTAGCAATCCTCTGCACTGCTGCACCACACCAAATGTCTTCACTCAAGAGGCAAGATGCCTCGCCGAAGCTTGTCTTCGCTCATTTCATGGTAAGCTTGACCCTACTCAACCTGCATGCACCAACCTGACCCTACTAGATGGGCATCATGGCAAACCGCAAAAGCGCCTCCGACTACGACACCGACATGCGCACCGCCAAAGCCGCCGGTATCGACGCCTTCGCCCTCAACATCGGCACCGACCCCTACACCGAGGAACAACTTAATTACGCATACGAATCCGCCGCCAACAACAACATGAAAGTCTTCATCTCCTTCGACTACGTCTACTACTCCGTCGGCGACTCCGGCACTGTGGGATCGCTGATCCAGAAGTTCGGCAGCCTGCCCGCCCAACAGAAAGTCGACAACAAAGCGCTTGTCTCGACCTTTGTAGGCGATGGTCTCGATCCCGCAGCAATTCGCTCCGCAGCCGGCACAGACATCTTCTTCGTGCCGAACTTCATGCCCAGCAGTGACGCCAGTGGCATTGATGGCGCATTCAACTGGATGGCCTGGCCCAGCAACGGCGCGAACAGAGCACCCACCGCCAATCTGAAGGTTGCCACCGTCGACAGCGACACAACCTACAAGTCCTGGCTCGGCGACAAGAAATACCTCGCCCCCGTATCGCCGTGGTTTTCTACCCATTTCGCTTCGAAGAATTGGGTATTCCCCAGCGACTCACTCTTCTACGATCGGTGGAATGAGATTCTTAACAGTCCGCCGCCGTTCTTGGAGATTATCAGCTGGAATGACTACGGCGAGTCGCACTACATCGGTCCGATTGGGACGCACACAGATGATGGGTCAGGCAAGTGGATTGAGGGTATGCCTCATGAGGGGTGGTTGGAGATGGCGAAGCCCTATATTGCCGCGTATAAGTCTGGAGCGAAAACACCGACGATTACGGAGGATAGGCTTGTGTACTGGTATCGCACAACACCGAAAGACGCTGCTTGTGGCGGAGATAGTGTGCCAAAGCCCGAAGGTGCGGACACGGTGGAGGATGCGGTATTTGTGGTGTCGTTGCTGAAGCAAGCTGGCAGCATCGTCGTGGCGAGTGGTGCGAATAGCAAGACTTTCGACGCGAAGGCGGGCGCGAGTCTGTGGAAGGTTGATATGGGGACTGGGAAGCAGACATTCACGTTGAAGAGGAATGGGACTGAGGTGTTAAGCTCAACGGGAGAGAAGGAGATTTCGGGGGATTGTGCCGGTGGAGTGTTCAACTTCAATGCGTTCGTGGGGAGTGTGGCGTGAGGCAGAGTAGTGTTCACTTTCGCCTGTCTTGTAACGAATTTTACGCATATTTAGATAAAAGTCCGTCTCTAGGTTGCGAGATGCACTATATAGCGAGATAAATAAAAGAAACTTTTAACTGTTAGTAATTAAAAAAGCTTATATATATTACAATAATTCTATAAACATAATTAGCTGTAGTTAGATTTAAATATTTATGATTTCATTTATCTAGGAACTATACTTATATATTTACTCTGTATATCTAATATATCGACTCATTCTCTAAAGTCTAGGGCTTAGACCTTAGGAGATGATCTATCATCTTATATTTAATACCGTGCTAGCCACGAAGACTTACACCCTCCCCCTCTTCACACTCCTTCGATGCACTAAATGGGAAGAGGGTTGCTGATGCATCGGGCGGTCCTACAGGGCACCTAGTGGGCAGGCAAGGTAGAACGATAGTAAACACATATATTAAGTGAACGCTCTACATATTTGATCATCCAGTCATTATAACCATCCATCTATCACACGCACAAATTTCATCAGCCTCGACGCGATCAATTTTTCTCACCAGGCCCAAGACCTTGGAGCTGGCCATGCACATCATCAGCTTGTCCGTCCAACGCTGCGTATTTTACCAGAAGCGGATTCGACATCGAGTCACTCGTGGTCGCATTCGGAGCTGTTCCACCTGCAGGCGTCGTCGGCATGCTGAGAAGAGTCCTGTTATCGCGCTTAGTTACGCAAAATGTAATCAACACGCCCAGGACCTCGATGACAATGTTCAGGATCGATAGAACCCATGCCGCAGTCTATACTGAGAGTCAGTTCCATCTATTCCAAGTGCAAGCAATGGAAGACTCACATTCCCAGCACAATTGAACATTGCGTCGTTCACACTCGACATATCTTTCCCCTGCGCACTGCAACTCCACCCCCAGAGATCGTTTTGATTCCCAACCGAGAACCCCGTCCGACACACAGCCGCGGCAATGACATACGACATGCTTTTCACAGCCGTGATCCAATAATGGATATTCACAGCCAATCGAAACGCGCGCTCCGCTATACGTTTTCCAGGCATGAAGTATGCGATCAGGCTGCTGATGTCAAAAGCTAAGGCCATGATAGCAACGATCATGAGCAGCAACGTTGGAAAGAGCGTGGGGCGCGTGGGCCATGCGTTTGGCACGTCTTTGGTCCGCTGGTACGTAGCATATGTGAGACCTTGCAGGACAGCAATGATGATCGAGAGAATCGATGTCAGTGTATGTTGTACTGCGCGCAAGATCCGAATCCGTCGATTATCTCTCTCCGTAGGGTCGAAAGCGTAGGAATTAGCTTGAGGAGGCGATGAGGGCATCTCGACATCTTCTCGCTCGTAGCCCGTTGACTGGGATTTGAGTTTCTTGCTCAGCTCATCATTGGGAGAGGCAAGTGGCGAGTTTTTAGAACGAATGTTGTCGAGCTCTTCCTTGAAGACGAAGGCTGCTTTCGTGAAGCCGATTCTTTGAGTGTCGGCGGGGGTCCATGGTGGCGGTGGGGAGGAGGGAACTGTGGGGGATTTCGATTGAGTTGACATTGCGCGTCAATACAATGACTTATTGCGGCGGTGCTGGGAAGTTTGCTGTTGATACTTGGAAATTCTGGCTGAACGAATTTGCTGCAATCGATGCGACAATGATGAGAGCGAAGCTTTGTTCGAGTGCAACCAGACTCGGCTACATCTAGGCAGATAGCAGAAAGTGCTTTCTTATCATGTCCTCCAGAACTCCACGTAATCGCAACCCAATTGCCTCTTTCTCATCGCTCCCAATCCGGCACCGCCAGCTGAACCACGCCTACAATCAACCATCAACTGACCCGCGCTGCGGTACTCTCCTCGCGCTATGTTTGGCCGATGGTCGATGGTCTTGTAGTAGATGCATGCGGCATGCGTGTGGCGCAATCTAGCCATGAAAGGCCAGAAGGCTTGAGAGTGGTTATAGGCTTAAAGCATTCTGGGGCTAGCGAGAGTATGGATCCACTAGTGGTTTGATTGGTGCATGGTAAATCGCGGCGGCGCGGGCGAAGCTGAGGTGTTTGTACAGCTGAAGCTTGGTTTGGAACGTGAACAAGAGCGGGTCCAGCCCTACTCATGGATGAGATAGTCGGGTCGGATTTGTCGTGGGGAGTGAGCAATTTTCGACATGATGATCGCGAAAGTCAAAGCACCGAAGATGGAAAGGCTGAGAACGAAGGAGAGATCCTTCGAAAGACTTGATAACCTTCGTGGTACTTGCGTCGTTCGGCGTTTCTGTTACCGAGTGGCGCAGTGGTAAAGTCTTCTCGGAGGGCGGCCATCTTAAGAGCAGGCAGAGTGGAAAATTAAGGGTGATGGGTTCTTACCAGCCAGAAGCATCCAGAACATGTATCTAATGCCAGATTTACTTGGTCACCAAATAAATAGGAAAAGGGAAAAAGAAAAAAAACGGGACTCCGGGCTACAGCACAAAGCCTCAGCCCGTTGGCTACACTAAGCTACACCAATGGGCCGCTCAACAGCGCCATAGTGCGGCTGAGTAGCGCATTCTGCTGCGCGTCCGGCTCCAGGAGGCAGAGTCTCGATTTTCTAGGTATCAGTGGCCTCAGTCTTGCGACCTCTTCTATAAACTAGCACACTCTTCCCTGTGCATTTTTAGGATTAGGGTCGAGGAGAGAGCAGGCTTGGGGAAGTTGCCTTCACTCTGCCGTCTTTGGATTGGAATTTGGCGAAACGTCACATCATGTTCCGTTGGGGAGTAACTGCTGTATTGTAGGATAGGCATGGTCCAGCAACATCGCGTGCGAGATTCCTCGAGGTAATAGAGCGGCTTCTTGTCGTCATATGCCTTCGTGTCAAACTCTGCTAAGCGGCTAAAGCATCGTCCTAGTCCACTACCTGCGGTAGGCACCAGGCAACTGGCTGCTTGGCTTGTGCCGCGAGGCGCGACGTAAGAGCCAAGACAATCTGCTGCGGGGTAGAGGGACGACAATGTCCAGTCGCAATTCTGTTGTAGAAGATTACGGTCAATCATCAGCGCCACATTCGCAGCCCTATCAACGAACCCCAGCTGCATAAACCAAATGTTCAGGAAAAAAAAAATCGGGTATATTGCATCCCCCCCCCTACCGCCATCCCCTATCTCTTCCCCGCCCTCATGACAATCACACAATAACTCTTCACAACCTCCTGCCTCAGCCCCTGCCTCGCCTGCTCCCACTCTGCCTCGCCCAACTTGATCACAACCTCGCTCGCCGCATCCTTCCTCCCAAAGTCAATCCCTTGCAACTGCTTATAGACTCCCATACTCGAGTATCCAATCACTCCCATGAGTCCCGCACTCGGCTTACACACCAAATTTCCAATGCCCTTCGCGAAGCCCTTGCCAAAGCCCACGACGCCCTCCTTCTGCGCGCCTTGTACGGGCTTGACGAACAGGTCTTTGATGCCGTCCGTGATGCCAAGTGCCAAGCCCTTGCTGCTGACCTTCAGTCCGGACTTGATATCAGTCACGTTCTCATACTCGCGGACTTCTTCGCCATAGAGCTTGGGCACATTGTGAAAGCCGCGCGTAATGCCGTGGGAGAAAGTCATGGGCGCTTTCAGGCCCGCGCCCACCATGCGGCCTACGCCCTTCCCAGCACCAATAGCAACATTCTTGGCGACTTGAGGAGCAGCGGCAAGCGCAGCTTTTGATTTCTGCGAGGACCGCGTTGATTCAGCATGGACGGATGCAGCATCGGAGCCGGGTTGAAGATCAATGTGCGCTTCTCCCTGAGCGTTCTCGCGGACGGTGGAGGTCGGGCTTTGCGCGTAGAGGTCGTCGTGGCGCGGTGCGTCTTTCTTGTCGCTCGAAGACTTTGGGTCGTCCTTTTTCATCATGGGTGCGACTTGGCGGCCGAGCTCGACGGGGCCTTCGACGAGGCCGAGGAGGATGTCGCCGACTGTGTCGTAGACGCCAAATGCGACGGCGGAGAGAGGGTCGGTGGGGTCGCGCTTTGCGCCTGCGGAGCGGGATACGAGTTCGAGGTCTTTTTGTTTGAGGAGACCTTCTTTGATGAGGATTGTGGCGACGAGCGGACACAAAGACATGTTCTTTTTCTTGATGAGCCAGGTCGCAGGGCGCTCGGTGAGGATGCTGCATCTTTTAGTGTGAGCGGCCGCCGCGTTGTTGGTTAGTTCCGTGAAGTAGTCCGGTGGGAGATCGGAGGGGATGTCTTGATCTGGAGTGCTGTTGCTGGGTCCGGCTTCGGTGGTGACGTGTGATGAGGAGGGCGGGGGAGAATGTTTGCCAGGCAGGGAGATGGTGCGCTCGGTGTGGGAGGAGCTGGGGCGATGGGAGCCGGATTTCTCGGGCTGATAGGCTTCCGCGTCGAGGGATTGCTCGTCCTCTGCTGCTGCGACGCTGTAGGCGGGCGGGGTCATGGTGTTGTAAAGGTCGGCGTTGGACATCATGTCGATTTGGACGTGTGATGAGGCTGAGGATTCTTGAGCGTTAATTAGTGACCTGTCTCGACCTTGGTCGAAGCAATTGAACTAAGTACCTCCGGCGACACTCCTCGCATCTCCGCCCTCGTTCATAATGCTCATGGCAGTCATAGTGCCCAAAACTGGCTGCGCTCTCTTATTAGTGACTTTCTCGAGTAACCACACAGATCAAACTCTTTAATAGCCAAAGTCGAAAGCCGGGACCGGAGACAAGATGGCACGCGGGTCCAATTTAAACAACGGAGATATTTATCGTGCGGGAGGCACAGCACTGCGGGGGCCAGGCCTGTTTCGGACTCCTTGAGCCCTGGGCTAAGCTGCTTACGGCAATGCTTTCGATGCTGTCTTACGGCGGAGTTGGGGCGCAGTACCACGTCGAAACCGCGTCGACCAATCCATGGCGTTGATGACGGAAAGATTATCTGATACGCGTGTGAATGGAATTCCCAGGGTTTGCCGACCGGGCGGAAAGATTTCATGCGGCGAACACAGGCTCCGTCAATTGTGCCTCCGGTCCAAATCCTGCGCGAAGTAGTTCGTAGGCGCCTCAACAAATTATGGCACTTTGAGAAAGATTCGCGATCAGTGAAGTCGCCAAGTCGCCGCCGGTGTACAACATTGCGTACTCCCGTTCCTGCAGACGTGAGGCTCGCAAGCTCATCCGAACGGGGCTAGCGCGTTTCTTATCGATAACGAACCTCCTTGATTGTGCACTCGCAGTCAATCCGAGGGATTATCTTGTGGACGGATGCAACCCATTGCTATTTCCCTATAGCTAGAACGACTCGATGTGGTCTTCATATTCCCCTGAATGCACAGAATGTTTTGAACAATCAACAATCCGAAAAATCTGGTCCAATAGTCACAGGCCGCTGTCAGCGGCACGCCCTTGACGTCTTCCTCACCCTGCGTGCTTATATAGACGACCGCTCTCCCACGATTGATGCCTAAGGCGCCATTGCCTTCCCCTCATATGCTAAGATGATGAATTAACGCATTCGGACTAGTGGACCCACCAGCCCTCACCCAAAACTCTCAAATCCGACGACAAGTCTCTCTCTCAAACCCCTCTTGATGGAAGCCGTCCAGCAGCGAGCAAATAATACATCCCCAACTGACGCCAGACAATTAGCGTCATCCCCCCTGCACCACCGTCTATCGTTCTTTCTTCGCCCCTCGGGCCAAGCATGCAACCTCCAAAACGAGCGGGTATCATGGAAAACGTCCTCGAAATAGCGAACAATAAACAAAGAACAATGCAGTCCACTCGTATGGGTATCTGGGGTGCGATCAATATCAAGTCGCAAGTGGCGTCATCGCAGTATACGCAACGCCATCGCCAGTTGACTGCGTCTCTTCGTCGCTGTCTTTTTGGTCATCATGTCGACCGTACGGTCCACCACCATCCGGGTTGTTTTCCCTATAGTGGTTCTTCTCGTGCCGGTTCCTATCACCTCGGTCATTCTCTTGTCGGTCCCGGTCGTTTCCTTGCGGATCGTAGCTGCACGCAGCGTCAGAAGGTCATCCAAAAAATGTGGTACACATGCCGGGACTCACTGTGTTGCCACGTATGCTGTTGAGCTCATCGATTGGGCTTGCTGATAATCTAATGGGTAATTGTTCGTGGCATATTGACGGGGACCCTCGTTTGTTCCATATCCACTTGGAAGGCCGACTTGATACGCCTGAGGTTCGCCCGGATACTGAGCGCTAACGCCGCTTGAGGCATATTGTGGATGCGATGAAGTCCAAGGGGTTGACGCAGATACTAGGGGTCTTGTGGTATATGACGCATTTGTTGGTGGGTATGGAGAAGCTGTTTGGGGACCTGTTGGCACGTACGATGTTGGCCCCGGTCTCGCGGCGGTGTACGAGGGAGAGCGGGACACGCTCGCTCCGGCGGCTGTCGAGTATTCTCCGTGCAGCGATGGACTGTACGCCGGACTCCCTTGGCCTCCTTGGGTCTGGGGCGCTTGATAACTCATCCGAGTCAGCCTTTATCGTCACACAGCATCACGGACGTTACCTTATCGGTATCTGGGCACGGGGCTCTGCGCTATACACCCTATAGCCGTTGCTAACGTAGTAGTAGTCTCTTCGTTGGCCATCCCAGACCCACGTAGCGCTCGACATCATCAGCGCCTCGAGGCGGTTGAAGTTGTGAGAGTATAGGCGGGGCGCGCCCCACTAAATTGCCCGGCGGTCATGAGGCTCCTCGATCGCCTGCTCACGGATGGCTTGCAAGTCTAACTCTCCTGATTGGTCGCCTTCTGCAGCCTTGCTAATTGCTGTTCAGTTTTAATATCGCCTGCACGGAAAACCTATCGCCTTATTGACGAGTTGATGAGAAGTTATGGTACCTTTCTTTGCAGGTCCGTGACCAAAATTTGGCCACAGTGCACAGGTTTGCTGCTCTGTTAGATGTCCAGCTTGACGCTATTGGTCGCCTTCTAATATCCCACCTGTTGTACGAGCCAAGGACCGGGGCGCCACATTATGCAAGAGCTGCAGCCTAGCAAATGATGTCGGAGATCGTGGCCCCGCTCGAAACGCACCACGTGAAGACAAGTCTGTTCAGCCTGACATGTAGACCATCTGAGTCTCGAAAGACTGACCATAACAGCGACAGCAAGTACAATTTACTTCCACATTAGACGGGCGAAAGCGGAATTAGCTTACTGGTTTTAAGTCCTTGTTGCGCATTTCATCCACAGCCTGAGCGGATTCAGCTCCTCTCCAACCTCGTTTGCTGCAGCCTTCAGCAGAGATATTTCGGACGTTACTCAGATCATCACAGATCACCTGCATCGATACCCCGTAACGCACATGTTCGATGTCGCTATCTACGCAACCTTTGTCCACGCAACCACGTACTGGGCTTTGGACCGACGAAAGCAGCGATCACAGTAAGTCAATGCAACCTGCGCCGATTATCGATGCCTGTGGTCATATAATATGCCTGGTATTCACCTTCACATATCATCTTATGACTCTCGAAGAGTCATGCACATCAAGCTCTGCGGTTTTGGTAATCCGACGTTCTTACATAACAACAGGGCTAGTTCGATTACAAAGTGACTTCTGGGCGACATGGCTCAAGGCAGCTGTAGCAATCAGTCTGGCGCTCAGCACTCGATATATCTTCGAAATCGTGCGAAGTACCGCTTTAGGCCTTGGTTGTTGGCTCCGCCCCAGGCCGTCAACACAGTCAAGCAGTCATCACATCGCATTCGATTCGTCACCTACACCGAGGGTCCGCGACGCCTTACGGACTGCCAAGAGTAGTCGGGGTATTACAGCGAAATTTGTCAGAGTACTGAACGATAAGGATACCCGGTTGTCAAGCCGGCATGTCGTGCTGATGGCTGCCGTGCTTGTGGGACTTCTCTCCACTTTCCTCGCTCAAGTAGCCGTTGGTGGCCTATTATCCGCTAGCATTGAGACGAATAGAGTTGCGCTCCTGGACTCTGAAGACTGTGGCCAGTATGAATACGACGATGAACGCGGTGGTGAGGAAGATGCTACCAGAGCCGACATCTGGATGGCAGAAAGGGAGAGACGCGCGGCAGAGTATGCCCAAGATTGTTATGGGATTGACAAGAAGGCCAAAGCAATGTCTTGTTCTCTCTTCTATAACTCGACAATTGGTTTTCAACGCAAAGAGGACAAGTGCCCGTTTGACAAGGCCGACATCTGCGCAGGTGGGTATCAGCCGGGATCCGCAGTGACTTTTGACACTGGCATTGTCGACTCGAGCGTTCTTGGGATCAACTTTGATCCCACTCACAAGTTTCGCAGAACCACGACATGCGCACCGCTTAGCGCTGAACGCCCGTACGTATGGCATTACTCGAATAGTGCTGATGACCATGGCTATCTCTACTACTATGGATCATTATACGATACCACAAACTGCTCGGGCTCCAATAGGCACCCTCCTCGACCAATCACGGAGTACACCATGCGCATTAGCGGACAGCCATTCCACTGGCTTGCGCCCGTGTATCGGGTCAAGTAAGCACATCGAGCTTTCTAAGATACATCATATCCTTAACTGTTATAGTACCTACGCTACGTCACTATTAGATCCCATGTGCGACTTCTACCAGCCGATTCCTGATTTGGCGGCCCCAGGACTCAACGAGCCTCGATCGAGAACATTATCCATCTTCTTTGTGACAGCGTTGCATATCCTCTACAACAAGCCAAGTACCGATCCTGTCTTTCCTGCCGACGCTCCTTTCCGATATCCTGGCGATTCGAAAGACTACTACTATAACTCAAGCCCAAAAGCAAGATCCTTTGCATGTATCGACGAAACTTTACTCTGTGCTCCGTCGGGAGCCCCATGTTGGAGAGCAACGGATCCAATCCCGTCTGGCGTACAAAATACGACTGCGTACTGGTTCATGAAGTATGCACTCAAGTACTCCAATACCTACGACTCAATTAAGTACAGGCTAGGCGGAGCTCTTATTGCGCAACAACGGGTCGGGCAGTCTAGGTCATTACCGTTACCGGATAATCATTGGGAGGAAGAAGCAGAACACCTTTTTAAAACTTCCCTTGCCCGAGCTCAATTCGATGCATGGAGTATCGCTAGTGGTGAAGACAACGATGTCGCTACATATGCCGACTCTCTCCCGGACGAAGCCAAGGGAAAGATGTGCGGGTTATTCAAGTTCAATAGCAGGGGACATGTCAATATCCGGGTCTGGCCGTTCATCGGCCTGATTTTCGTTCTACCTGCGACGTGGCTTCTCAGTCGTGAAACGAAAGGAATTCGCAACTTCGGCGGGAAAATTCGTTTAGCATTCACGGATGCAACCACAAGACACCCTGGACGGCAGACCAATGCAGGCACGACATCCAATCTCGACCAGCAGATAGAGCCAGAGAGCCCATTCGCTATAGACTCATCAGAGAGCAGTCGCCGCAGTTCACGTATCGGGCCAACCGGAGAGTCTTCGTCTACAAACCCCTCGGCGCCCGGGCCTGCCGAAGCGAGCATAGCTTCTATCACAGATCAGGGCCAAAACGGCTTGCCGAGGGATTATGGCACTTTTGAAATGAATTGCGGGAGCAATGCTGGCTCCCGTCCAGTGACTGGTGTATCAACCATCAATCAGCATCTCCTACGGCAACGAAGTACTGCTAGCGCGACATTTACGGACGTAGACGATTGGTCGCCACTCCTCATTCACAGCATCATTCTCAATCTCCCAACGACGGTCAAGAACATTATATGCAGCCCGGTATATCTTTCCAATTACGTCCAACAACGGCGTCGCGAGAGGAGTGGCGGAGAGGCCGCTTAGCCTACGACGAAGTGAAGCTGGCCATGCTCCAACTTCTTCCTTGTTTCAATGGCAAGCTTTCATGCTGAATTTTCCGTTTCGACTCGCGATCTCTCAGCACCCAGACTGCAACTATCGTCACCGTAATCACGACGCTCAGGAACGCAAACAGCCAAATCCATTGACTCACTCTGAACAAAAGTCTTCCGTCATTTGTCTCCGAAAAGGAGAAGAATTGGGTACCGAAGATGGTGGCAACGGTAGTTGTAGGTAGGAACAGCAGAGTTACAACGGCGATGGTCTTCATGCTGGCGCTATCTCGTTGGATGATACGATTATCATGCTGAGCGATCAAGTTGAATGCCTTCAAACGTCAGTCTCGGTCGACCAAATGAATCCAATGGACGCAGATCCAATACCAGATTGATGGTGTTTGCCATGCGCTTCTCAAGGCTCCTCAATCGCAGTTGCGTACTCTCGAACAATGCTTTTTGGTATCGTAAGCCTGGGGCAGCCGTTCGATGAGTCGAGAGCGCTTGGAGGCCCATCCCCGGATGAGCGAACAGCATGCGCTCCACGGTCGACACGATCGCGTCTGCGCCCTCGTTGAGGTAGATGATGCTTTTTGCCACGGTGTGTAACTCGAGGAAATCAATGTCCTCCGCTGCCGTACCCGGTGTCTCGGCTCCACTCAAGAGTGTCTATGAAGTCAACATACCTTCTCTTTGACAGGGGCTTCGCTTATGCTTACATGTTCCATACCACCAAAGACTTCAGACAGTCTCCACGCCATCATATCAAGTTGTTGATACAATGCATCGAAGACGACCTGAAATAGCACACCGGGGTCATGCATGGCTTGCTTCCATTCTCCATTGCGGTCCAGAAGCTTGAATCGCTCTTGGAGGAACGCCAGTTCGCCGAAACATAGAAACGTAAGTCTCTTGTCCCATGCAGTGGTGTTAGAGCTCGGCCTCGCAACTGTGTGGGGTTCAATTTTGCACAGGAAAGCTGACCGGTGCCAACTATAGTCAGCTTGCCGCAAGGCTCTTCCTTTTGCGAGCGTGTGCTTCGTGGCTATCTTCTGTGCCTTGGTTCGCCCAATAATGTACGACTCGGTCTCAATATTCTTGCACAGGCTATGTGTCCACATATCTACGAGTGGTCAGTGTTCGATAGTGGGTCATTCGAGACCGGAACCACCACTACGTACATTCGGTACCATTTTCGAGCTGCAATTGACCGAAGGAATGAGTCACAGAATTGATTCGCTCGGCAACAAACGCGTCCGGGAGATCGAAGTGCTCGAACAAGGCTGCAAGGTCTCGGGCGTACGGTTTGCCCCAAAGATCAAGGTCTGTAGAACTCGAATGCAGTCAGCATCTCCGGTGTCGCCAGAAAGGGAAGCCTACATTATCGTCAGGTCGGCAGCACTACCTTGCATCAGCTTGTGTGTGCCCTTAACGTTCGTTTCCTTCACGTTTTCGTCTGTTCAGGTTGCCTGTCAGCCTTGGATAGGGATGAGGCGAGCGATATCAACGCACCTTCCGACCATTGGAGGACTTTGAACTGCAGTTCGGTACGACCTCTGGCTTGAAAGCCTTGTCCCTTGATGTGGGCGAACACGAGCCCACCGTTGTTAACCGTGAACATTGTTCACCGTTTTAAGCTGAGGGGCCGAGAAGGAATGAAGGTTGCGAGGGAAATAACTCAGCCCTCTATGCACTGGTTGGCATGCGTGTCAGAGATGAACTCCCTAACCGACCTTCTTGATGCGTCTGAATCAGGACCAAGCCTAGCGTCTCTTATCACACCCTTAATCAGCTTGCTACCTCTAGGCCGAGTCGGACTTGAGCGTGCGTTGATGCCTCAGTCCTATTGATTTGGGGGAAGGCGACGGGACTAGCTTGATCCGGCGAAATGCTGTTTCCAACGTGCATTTACGGGGCTTTTCGGAAGAGAAGTCCTCGCTTACGCCTAATGTTCTCTGCCCCCACAGCGTCACAGAACATCAGCCTTACCACGCTGGCGCCCGCGGTGGGAAACGATAATAGAGTTCGATAACATTTTGAAGGGATCCTCGACGGCTCGCGACCTGGATGGATCTGCGCGCATCAAGAACATCGGCGTGTCCCCAACGACCGAAGACGAGACACGAGAATAATGTTCCAACAGAGACGTGTCATTATCATCGGATCCTGCACGCAGAATTGGTGATCATCGGCAGCCACGAGAATTCAGCCCCCGAGGGACGCCGGATTTGGAACAAGTGCGGTGCGAATGACTTTTCTTTTTCCAGCCAATCACAAAAGCAGTATCGATGAATGTCTTACCCGAAAGACGCCTTGGGAATGTCGGTATTAGAGACCATCGAGGGCTTTGATGCATTCCAAAGACGATCCGGTTTCTCCATGGTATGACAGTACACTGGAATCAGAGCTCTGGATATTTTCCAAAGACTGCAATCGTGTAGGGAGGCTTTTGGCCCGCTTTGAAGCTTGATCGTGGATGCTAAGAGTGACTTCGATCACATTTGCCTCGCGTCCAGCCCGAGAGGCTCCTCAACTGGATTCTAACTACATCTGAGAGGCTGGGCAACGCATCACAGCAAGTGTTCGTATTGTACATCTAAATTTGGTGCTCGAGGAACATTTCATCCAACTACGATGAGCCTCCACATATCTGGAGTCGAGGCCTTCACTTATGCATGTAGACTCTCCGGTCAAGCCCAAATGCAAGTTTGTGAAGTTGCTCACGAGCACTAGACCTAAGCTAGATAAATTGGGGTAGATGGCGTTGTTGGCCCCTATCGCTTAGGGAGCAACGAGCGGGGTTGGGGTTGGCTTGCCCAAGATATATATTTACGGCATAGGCAGCGGGCCCATACAAGAGTGCCATTAGTTCTGCTTTCTCAAGATTTCACTCCCTCGAACTTCGAAGCAAATCCATTCCATTCATCTCCAAGATGGTATGTCTAGACTGACAAGGTGCATTGCGTTCTCTACTTATCTCATCAGTCGGTCCAGCAAAATCCGTATGACGACGAACCGCACGGAGACAACTACGTCCCAGGCAGCTCAGAGCCTGCATACTCGGTTCAGAATCAAGTAAGTTCCCTCAATTCCAAACAGGGCCAAATTGACCGGAGATTCTAGAACACCGGCGGCAAGAAACAACATGGGGCAAACCACACCCCAGGAAGTGCTGTCCCCATATTCGCCAGCCCCAACTCTCATGGGGAGTACAGTGACCCGCCGGCTCCGCATGTACGTGATCATCGTCAGTCGAGTCTATCGCAGCTATGAATTCTTACTCCGTATACCAGAACCAGTATCAGGTTCCCAGACGACCGATCCCATCCGATCAAAGTAGCCCTGTCTCTCTACATGGTATGACTTCGCCTTCGTACCAACCCGTTGGATACTACTCTGCGAGCCCAAGTGGATCTCACGGTGATTATGCCATACCGCTTGGATATGCTACACAAGGCCATTACGCACCACCTGATGCCCATCCACATCAAGTCGTTGGACCTTCCTACGGACACAGTGGCTACCCAGTCGGCAACTATGCGCAGCAGCAATCATATACTCAACAGGGCCCGTACGCACCTCACGATGGGATGCAATCTGTTAGTATCATCCAAACCCGAAGTTCGAAACGAAGGAACTAACGGAAACAGAGCGGACCCTCCACAGCCTATTTACCGTATGGCCAAGACTATAACCCTCATGGAGGTTATGCTCCTGCCGCCGCTCATTACCTTAGTGCAGAAGCACCCGGGGTAACTAGGTTCGGGTTCGGCAAGAAACGCAAAGGGGTAACATAGATGTTAGGAATTTGTACCAATGATAAATGGAGATATCGAGCGAGCAAGCGTGGGCTCATCTCTTCCTGTATGTAGACTAGTGAAAAATATCCTGCGACAAATGTTCTTAATGCCCATTTAGCGCACTACCACGATTAAGCGTCGGAACGCAATAAAAGGTTATCGGAACCTTCTCGGCCGCGCGACTGCCGTACGGTTCTTCAAGTACCCGCACTTCTACAAGCCCGCAGACTACGTGTACACATCCGAAGAGACATACAAGAACAAAGACTCCATGCTCAGGTTCCGTGAAGGGGTCTTAGATGACAGATACATCAGCCCCTTCAATGGAAGGACAGAAGAGCTTGTTGTTCAGACTGTTGACAGTGTCTACAATACCTCAACTAGTCTAGGCACCTGGACCAGAACATTCATACGAGACATCAGTCCCTGGCATTTGCGTCTGGCTAACTGGCCAGATAGCCATATCTCGTACGAAGATCGCCAAGCCGGAAGGGTTAGCGGTAGTCAGAAGGCATTGAAAGCACTCAAGTACGGCGTCGCGGCAGTTGGACTGTTCCCAGTCGTTAGTGTATACTGTTGTAACTACATGCTAGATACTCACTATGTGTAGATTGCCTTTCCTGGGAACGTCGAAGGAGAGATCCGGAATGGTGGTCGGTACGATGCTTTCCCTTACAAGTTCCACGGGTTCCCAAAGGTACACCTGTCCCCGCTACATTCATGGTTCTTGCTAACATTCGCTAACCCCCAGGTCGCTCGCAACCAACTCGAAGAAAGAATTGTCAAAGAACACGTTGGCTCAGAGCGAAAGACTCAAGCAATCGCAACGAAACGTCTCCTGAAACCACGCAAATTATGCATGCTCAACGCGACGGAGAAAACGGAGCAGAATCCGTACGGATTAGAGACCACGGAAGTCGACGAAGACGAGGTTGTGCCATACTTGTTTGCGGCTTTCACAACTGACCAATTTCCGCTCAATTCTCCACCACACAAAGAGTCCCTACTTCAAGTGGCTGCTAGGGCTGCTCTTGCGCGCAGATTGGAGGCGTTTTGGATCAGCAGCTCCTGTCTTGATCTAGTCTTAGACAGGCGACTGGCGAGCGGCAAAAACTTGCAAGAAGATGTACTGTCTCTTACCCTCTGCGGAATATTCAAATACTGACATTGCATAGGTTTATCGAATCAGCGATGTAGTCAGGGGAGCCCAAGCCGTCGCTATCATTGTCGGTCCATCACAAGTGCCAGAGATCGACGTGGATGAAGAAACGCCGAAAGTCCTTCGTGAAATCCAGCAGTGGGGTGGTCGAATGTGGACGTTCCCTGAGGTGCTTCTCAATACCAATAAGCATATTGACGTGTATGAGGCCGATAATCAATGGGAGCAAGCAAGAAGTTTCACCAAATTGGACTTTGCGAACATAGCCTGGCCGGACAAGGAAATCTCGAGGCAGCTGATCGATCACTACGAAGGGACGCTCAAGCTCAGTCGCTTGGAGTTGGTCACAATCGCGCTAGAATGCTTGCTCTCGCGTGGCCATGGGGAGTTCCTGCCTGGAGATGCCTCGTATGCTTTGATGGGTCTACTGCGCGTTAGGCCGCAGATTGATGAGTCTGACTCAGATTTCCAGGCCTTTGCAAGGTAAGTCATCAACCTCACTGTCACCGACACGTACTAGCTTCTCAGCTGACCTTTCAACAGACTGTCTCTCGCGAACGACAGCGACAAACTGCTCGAGCGTCTAACCTGCGTTCTACCACGCGATCCCGGCAAGTCATGGCATGCCATGGACGACGCATATGGCGTAAGCCTCTGGGACATATACCCCTCGTGTCAGATTGCTGGCATTGGCGACGACAATACAGTCATCGTCGATGGTGCGAGAGGAGCCAACGTCCGCTGGAAGTCATTCGCCTCAGTCCACGTCCTCCGTCGTTGGTCCTGGACCCGCCTCCTCTTCAAGTTGGTGTTGCACTCCTCGTCGGCTGCACTCTTCGTAGGCGCCATCTTGCTCTCCTTGGTGGACCGCATTCGTGCGAAAGAGAGAGCAGCGGCTGACGCATGGGCGGAACCGTTTGAAGGGATGAAGGATATCCCCGAATTTGGGGAAGGCATCTACAATGACATTCATAATGCAGCCGAGGGCATCATAGAACACATCACACGCACAGTGATCAACGTGGATGCCATCAAAGCCTTTGGTATCATGTTCATGATCTGGTCCATGGGTATGCTCATCATCGCACCAGTGGCTATCAAAAGCCTGTATGGTGGCAAGCTCTGGAACACGCAGCCATGGCTCTTTGGTTTCGAAGGGTACCTTCCAATCGATGAGATTGAGCGACTCATTTTTGGCGATGTTAGGAAGCGGCTTCGTTGGCACCCATTCGGGTCTCCGCTGTCGCGCCATCAAGTCGATGAGAATTGGAACGGCGGTCATTGCGAGCCAGTTGATCCTACCACAGACCCTGTCGTCAAGCAGATGGTAGAAGACGCAAAGACCAGCAAGCTAGGCGAGCAAAAGGTGATATGTCCACATCTCAACCCCCACAAAATATACTGGACTAATTATGCTCACTCAGATTTTCACACTCGTCGACACAAACACCATGACGGTGACGATGTTCCAAGCAGCGCGGCCCCCAGTATGCTTCCTACTCCTGGGCGCTGAAGGAGGCATGCAACGCGCCGTGGGATGCTCATTCGACTGGACAACAGGTATACTGTACCGCGAGACAGTGCTGAGGATGGAGACTGCATGTATCGACAAGATGGATTTGGTCTCCCGTGCCAGGATCAGCCTTGAAAAGAGACAGAACCCCGAGACGAAGGCTGCGCCTGAACGACCCAAGTTCACATGGTCAGCCTCTACTGAGAAATATGCGAGGAAGAGCGAGACCGAGGTTAGAGGCAGGAGGCAAAAGTGATAGGGAAGGCCGACTGATATCATCCTTGTCGAACTCTTATAGTCTAGACCAGAATGCACTCCATCCTCTCCTTGTCCATCAAGAATTCGAGATCATCTTTGATGACCCTGTCCCAGAACGCAACGAATCCAATGCGCCTGTATGTCATTATACCATCAGCATCACCCTCAGTCTTTACCGGCAAGAGTGCGATACCATTCCGATCCTTGATGCCCTCCGGGCGCTCAGTCAGGGCGATGTATGCGCACATAAATTGTTTTGCTTGAGCTTCCTCTTCCCCGTCGAAGAACACAGTTCCAAATAATCGACCATTCGGTCCTTGCGTTCTGATAGCAGACACTAGGTCAACTCGGTCCCCGGGTGGAGAAATTTGGAACCTGTTCTGCATCTCCCAAGCTTGCTGTCGGAGGGTGTAGGTTGGGCCATCATCATCCTTATCGCCATCGCTGTCGTCATCAATATTTATCAATCCGCCGATGTCAGGTGCAAGGGAAGAATCATCAGAGTCGCTGTCCGGATTGTTCACACCGAGAGGCTCCAGCCCTCCCGAGCGGTTTCCTTGGTCATTCGAGTCAAAGGGCCCTTCTTTACTCAACGGACGTTCCCTGTCGGCCTGTCCATGTTGTTCTATATCTTCCTCATCGGACTGTTCTGCATCGGTCCTTCGGATTTGTTTGCGCTTGCCCATCGGAGTCAACTTTTGTGGTGGATCTTGAAACACATTTCGGATCTTGTCGTTCTTGTTCTCTTCAGTCTCTGGCACGGCTTCGCAATGCAGCAACCTCGCACGAAGACGCAGCGCTCCTGAAGTGACAGGGCCGAACTCATCGTCATCTTCAGTACTCACTTCGCAGCTGACGTAATCAGCGTCGGGAATTGACATCGTACGGTTACCTCTCGTGTACATGATTTGACCGAGTACATTCAGCCAAGACCAACTTGGTGCAGTGGCGCTGGCGCGGAAGCCAAGTTCGGGCCCGATACGCTGCCACAGGAGTCCATTCATCATGTCGCTTTCCCACATGCCGGCGAGGTATCTGGAGCTGTGCCGTGGCTTGAGCGAGGCCGTGATACCGGCCAGAGCTGCAAAGACGTCGCTTGGGAACGTGAGTTGGCGTGAGGTGTACTCCTCCACAATGGAATGCCAGCTTCCAATGACATTCATCCTCGTAAGTAGGACGTTAGTGTCGTAGTTTGGCGGAATGTACCCGGTTGACCGCGCATCACCAGGACAGCGTCTGCCGGTTTCGTCATGACTACTACACAAGCACTCCCACACAAACTGGCCTCTTGTGAAGTAAAGACGGCGTGGCGACAAGAGCTCTTCTTGATAGCACCAGGCTCTCCGAGACGTGGGGCCTCCCCGATGAATGGTGCCAATCTTGTCTATGTATGGGTAAATGATAGCGGTGTGCTGATCGCCTGCGGAGCCAGAGTCAAGGACGATGTGTGCAGCGCTCACAGTAAGCTGGTCGCGCGGAGTGAATAGACCAGCCGTCGCGCTGTCTGAGCCGGAAATGATTGAGAAGAGGGAGCCATTGTAAACGTTGCTCATGCGAAAGGCTTCCCTTGCCCAATCTTCGGCGTCGTCTTGAACGATGCAAAAGCTGTCGATCCCTATCATGCTTTCGGTCAGTAATAATGCTTCTCGTTTCCAGCATGATGCAACTTACACAAGTAGCGCAATCCCACTCCTCGGACTAATTTGACGGCATCGGCAATTGTCTTTGGCAGGATGTCGTGCGGTATGGCTTTCTGAAACTCTTCAAGCCGATCTTTGGTCGTGACCCAGCGCTTGTGTTCACCCGCAGATCCCCAGCAATAACTCAAGGTGACGTATCCAAGTCCATCATCCTCGATATCGTGGCTATATATGAGGCGCAAAGGATCCTCCTCAGAGTTAGCGGTTCCAACGCAGATGAGTCTCGTAGGCTTGAACTGCTCCTTTGGCCAAGATGAACAATCCGAGTCTTCAGCGAAGCACGCATTCAACCAATTTCTGATGACTTTAAGGTTGTCTCCTTTGTCGACGACTGGAGAAATTTGACGGTGTTCTGGGGCTCCGTCAGCAGCTGGATATCACAACGATGTCTATCTGGCTCACGGGATCCGTTGTCCCAATCAGCATACTTCGAGTGCGAAACGCGATGGGGCCCTTCCAAATCGAACGGCAGCCAACGAACGATTTTGTCCTTCTCGGGGTCGACATAAACTGGATTGACGGGATCTCTTTCTTTGCGTACGGCCAAGACAGTGTGCAGCATGCCTTCGTCCGCACCTTCGTCATCCAGATCCGGCTCTTCGAGCATCATCTTCATTAGTTGCTTTGCCCAGCGCATTTGTTCAGGAAGTATGAAGGGCCGGTTCTCAATAAAGACGGGCGTGTCCTGTGGAGCTTCCTCCAACACAGGGACGTCTAGACCTGCACTGAGTCGGGCTACCAGGAGAGAACAACAGTGGCAACCAGATTTGGCCGATTCTAGAAGATCAGCCAGGGTCTCGTGTAAGCGATATGGCTCAAGTCCTTTTTGGATCATCTCTTTCGTGATTCCGGGATGTGGATGCGTGGAGTTCTCCTCTACTTCGCGAACAAGGCCTTTGTCGAATATTCGCTTCGCTAATTTGTGTTTGGGTTGCTCACAATGCTTGCCGCCTGTCTTGCATTCTCCGCAGATATCGAAATTGTCGTCCTTGCAGATGCCACAATGATACCAAGGATCCTGGATTTGCTTCGAGCAATGGTTGCACGTAAAGCTGTGCTTGCCTTTGCAATTTTCGCCTTCCGCATGGCCTCCTTTGCATCGGTTTGTGAAGAAGTCAGAGCCAATGAGCAGTATGTCCAAGGGAATGGCTCGGCATTTTGGGCATATGTGTCCAATGTCTGGTTTTGGAAACGGGTAGCTGGAGCTGCCGTCCGTCGTTCGTGGTGCTCGATGGCGCTGGACCAAAGAGCTGCTGGCTAACGAGTACGAGGCGGTAACTTTGTCTGTTGGGATTTCTACGTCTGAATTTGCTTGCTGTTCAGTTCCAGGAGCCGATTCGGTGGTTTTCGTGGATTTACTGGATTCGACAGCACCGAGGAATTGGACTGACATCTTTGCTGTATGTCTTACCCCGATTGCGGTCTGAGAATTTGTAGATCGTTTAGGGATGAAATTGCAGGATGCGCCTCGAAGACACGTCTTCTCACTTATTATATGTGACCTGAACGGGGCGTCGACGAGGCTGTGAAATATTTGGGGGCGGGGATATCTGGCCTAGCGCTGACGCACTCCTTCCAAGCGACAGCTTCAGGAATAGGCCACCTACACCGCTTCGACATATTGGCAACATATGCTGAAGTCCAATAAGAGTATTTCTATAGCGCCCGCAAAATGGCAGGGTCAATAGATGACCATTGAGTGAAGGTCCAACGCAGTATCGGAGGCACGCGCGAGTCTCGGAGAGCTAAACTAGCGCGTTCCGACGCGTCGTGATTACGTTATCCTCGCCGCAGGTTGTTGAGGATTTGGTCCCTGTCAATCTCTACATTGCCCTCTGCTCCTCGCAGGCCTGCGTCTACATTCATAATTCTACGGTTCTACTGTAGGAGATAATTCCCTGATTCATCGTGCATTGTACTCGTCTGGCATTCCTAAAGCTCTCCGGTTCATTGGCGAAGGATCTCAAGGTTACAAGGGATACAGCAACCCTGCTACATAGTGCGTCATCAGAAAAGAACGCGAATAAGATGCACCTAGATCTTCAGGAGAGGAATCATTCAAATTTAAGTCTAATACATGTTAAGCGCCTGAGTGCTACAGGTTTCCAGATGAAGGTAGATTGCTGGCTACTCAGCTAAAATTCATTGGATCACAGACCAATGTAAAGGCGCACTGCACAAGTTTCTCTCTCCCTCCCGAGATTTCTACCTTTGGCTACCTTCAGTTTGCACCAGCGCCAGGATCCGGCTCTGCTCCACCTAAATCCTTTCCCGTTCACCCTGAGGCACATTTCTCTGACACCAATCTTGCTCTTGAAAAGCAAAAGTTGGGAACTCCTACGCAGGGTGGGGCAACTTTCGCTTTTTTGAGTGCTACCGTAGGTTTGAATCACTACCTAGGTAAGAATCTACGCAGCGAAGGAGAACAACATGCTGGGTCAGCGCAAAGTCGCCAAGTGAGAGAGATACGCTATCTCCTCAGGTGAAAGTAGTAAGATCCAAGAGCTCATTCTTGTTACGACGGCAGCTGTACAAAGACAGTACCATCCCTTTGTCTAGTCTTCTTTGCAATCTCTTTCAGAGCTTCTCAACTTTGACACCACCCCATCATCGCTTCCATTCCATTTTCCCTCATCGCAATAACGCCTCCTTCAAAGTTTGCCAGCGCGCCGTCGAGAGGTTCCGCGCCTTCAGAAATCCAGGCAAAATTGAGACCGCGGGCGCATCTGGTCTCTTCGGCAAAGCAATACAACAAGGCTTGAACGTGGGCGACATCTCCGATGACAGTTATCCGTTACTTTCGAAAGGGTACAAGGAGCGCGCTCTCATGATCTTGTAGTTTCTGACCATGAAGATCATGATGAACGATGTTGACCGCTGGATCGTTGGCGCGCCATCAGAAGGTTATGCGCGATTCGAGCTTCAGCGGCACATCGACGCGTTCAATGCGCGTTTCCAGCGTGACACCTTCGCTCAGAAGGAGGTAATAGAGGCCGTACGTATTGCATTACAAGCTGGGATGATGGAAACTCACTGACTTTGAAGTCAGGTCTGGGACCACATCGCGGAGCACGAAGAGCACCGCGCCGATCAGACCTCCCTCTTTGACATGAATGATGCTGACTTCAGAACTACTGTCACATCCCGGTATGATCTGGACACCTTCCTCGCTATCTTCGACAACTGGAGGGCCGACATCAATCTACGCGCGATCTGGGAGGAGGACACGCCGTCTTCAGGGACTACACACTCGCGCTGTACATTAAGATGGTCCGCGGCATTATTCTCGATATGCCAGTTGGGACGCGCAAGGTCTCAGCAACGATACCATATCCCCCTATCAAGCACACGAAGATCTACAAGAAAGTGAAGAAGGCGCACAAGAACTTTAGCATATTTCCATCTCCGTCCGAGGTTCCCGTGCATCCGCACCCCTGGAAGTCCAGCATCAGCCGGCGCTGGGTCCCAAGCCACGAATGGTCTGATTTTGGTGCAGGAATGAACTTGGGCAGTGACAATCGATGGAAGAGAAATTGTGCATTGTGAGTTCTAGATTCAATTATTGATATTTGTGTCTTACATCGGCTGACTCGAGAAAGCTAGTGTGAGTCTAACTACTTTCTCTCAAAAGTGAGAGCCTAAAGCCTTGAGGGTGACACGAGACTTGTGTCGGTAGCTAGACTTAGGTAGATACATGGGATGACACACCTTTACCCAACCGTCAAGAGCTGCTCCATGAACGCCCCAATCCCCTGCTTCCGATCCACGAGATGCATCTCCAAAATCCAATGACGCAGATGCCCACCTTTTCCCACGCTGCGCATCTTGCCATCATTCCCGTCTGTGATGTAGTGTTGTGTCTTGTCCTTCGCGATGCGCTCATGTGGAAAGTCGCCCACCAGATGTCCAGCATGGATCCCACCGAGCTCGTACCCTTTCCATCTAGCCTCCTCTTTGGCAATGGCGAACAGCTGTTCACCTGTGATATCCGGATTCGCATCGAATCGCGCCTTGGTTGCCTTCCACGCCGGCTCCAGGGCGTCTCGCAGCTGCTTCTTGGCATCATCATCACCTAGGACGAAGGTGCGACCGAAGTCCGCCTCCCATGCCTCGAAAACGGGGCCGAGGTCAACGAATAGGATGTCATCCTCTAAGATCATTCGATCTGGCGGATTGGCCGCGTAGGGCTGCAGGGTATTGGGTCCACTGCGGACGACACGTTTGTGCCAGTACGTACGAACGTTGTGGCGCTCCTTGGCGAGTGCGTGGATCTGATCACTCAGTTGCTTTTCCGTGATACCGGGGCGGATGAGGGTTGCTGCAATCTCTTTGAAGAGTGCATCAGCTTTGTCTTGAGCATCCTGGAGAGCTGCCGCGCGCTGTGCTTCGACGGTCTGTGACTCGGGAGACGACATGATGTAATTTATTCGAACTTGATGTAGTTGGATTAGAAAGAAAATGTTAGCTCTCATCGGCGATGTATAGTGGAGATTTTTAATGGAAAGCTTTGTCGCCCTAAGCTGCATTGTGGTGACGAAATTGTCTGCGCACAACGGTGAATACCTCGAGGGAACGGACATTATCTACCCACAATACAAGCGCCTAGTGCGTTCTCTCGAAGGAACGACTGCCGCATCACTCATAATCATTCCCGAAATAGGCCGAACATGGTGGTCCGGGTCTATTGTGGTTTACTGAGGGCTCGGCTGAGTAAACACGAGATGGCCTGTCTACAAACACAAAAAGAGATGACACAACAGCCACGCATGGTAAAAACAAATGGCAAAAGAGAAGCTCATTTTTAAGCCCGGAGAAAGCCTTTAGGTTTTGCGTCCTACTATCCTGAAACAACTGCCTCAGGGGACTCGGTATGCTACACAGCTAGACCGTACATTCAAGTACAGGGTGTTTCAGGCGCCATCCCGCTAGACCATATGGTTGTTTGATGAAGGATATTTCAGTTTATCAGCAATATATAGTAGTAAAAAAAGCGAGGTGTAGCTCGAGGTATTCGAGGCAGTCGCGTAGTGGACCCGTCGCGCGCGCCTGCCTCTTTCACAACTGGAAGTGAGGATGATGTAAACCCACAACAACAAACGTGACACGCTCGGAATCACAGCACTTTCACCCGAGATAGCTCAACACAGCTCTGCGGTACCGGAAAGCGACTCGGCAGTCCAAATAGATTAACTCAGGATCTCCGAAAATGCGCGTCTGCAACAACACTGCAGAGTGATGAACCCCGCGTGTTCAGCAGCTCCGGGTAATTGGCCGAATCCTTGGGGAACTTCCCAGCACTATAACATATGATCTTGGCTAACCCCGAGTACACTGTCTAAACGTTTTAGTGAAGGCTCGACCTGGGGACAAACATGATGCAGTCTTCTGATTCAGAACTTGCACCGAAAATCATCGAGCCTCAAGCACAAGCTTCAAATCATACAAAATTTCGCCATCTTCCTCGCTGGTACAATGCATCTCCCACATGCCTCGCATATCATACTTTGTCTTGCACTCACACCCCTCGCCGCCGCTCTACCTGCTCCCTCCAGCGACTCGGCCCCTTGTCCGTCCCCAGACAGCAAATCGCTAGGATGGGTCATAACAGACGGAACATGGCGGCGGTATGGGCCGAACCCCAGCCTTAGCTTTGACTTCAACATCCTCGACACCTTCACAAACACCAAAACGCACTGCTACAGTGCTGGCGACGCAATCGACCCCCTGGGAAGGCTGCAATGGCATGTGTGTGACGACAACGCGATGTCGTTTGCGTACCGCCTCGACGACCCGACAACGATAGGCATCATAGACATCACCAAGAATTACACTTGCGCAGGAGGGTAGGCTCACACCCTTTTACTATCCCAGGGTCATCACACTGGCACAAGCACTGACAGAAGACAATCAGAGATACGGTCCAAGTCCAAGGCTCCGCACGCGTGCCGCCGTTGTATTTTCCGAACCCGCCGGATTTCAGCTCCGGTTGCCAACAGGTCCCAATCCTTATGATCCTGACGATCACGTGTCCTATGAATAATGTTACGGTGCCGGGCCAGGTTCAACCGAAAACGGCGCGATCCATCAGTCAACGAGCCGTCGAGGCTCCGCATGGGATTGATTATTACGTGAAATTCTAAAAGCCACCCTGTGTCGTTGGGCTCGGGTGATTCTTCATCTTGAAACACGTCGACGGGTACTCCTAGTTGGATCCAGGGCTGTTAAAAGCCAGGATATTGGAGTTGAAGCGTTCTATTAGACATGCAAAGCCGATGTACTACTACTACCTCTTTTCATAGTTAACAGAGTAGCCTAATTCTAGCTTGTGTACTCGTGGATTCTTTCGCATCCGCAAGCCAGTTACTATGAACCTCCTACTTCTCGTGCTGGCTATTCTCACCATGGCCCTTGCGGCTCCGCTCGAAGATAACCCGAGTTTGACCACGATCGGTACGCATGGGCTGTTTGTACGAAGCTCGTTGCGTCTCTAAAACATATGTAGAACTTGATCTCCCATCGTGCGCTACAATCGGGATCCCTCCTTCAATGGCAGATACCACCGACATGCAGCATCTGAAATTGGTCATCACCATGGGAAGCCAACGGCAACACTCGGGATTTCAGGGCATTGACATCCGGGCGGCCATCGAGAAACTGTCCGCCGTTCATGTCTGGTCTTGAGACCTGCAGCAAGTCGGAATATCATTTATCAACGATATACTCGTAGGTTACCTGCCAATGGACAAACCTCCACCTTTTCCTCGCATTTTCTCTTGTTTCATGTCACGCGCTTTTCTACGCGTTAAAAGAAATCTGCTAATATATGCTGCCAGATAGTACAGTGCCGGGGGACGGGCTTGCGAAGAACGTCTTCGTTCACGTCACGACCGCGAGCGACTTCCTCCGGGATAATGTCTTTGGCCTGCGCGAGCTTTTCATTGATCAACTCGTCTGGGCCTACGACATCGTCTCACGCATGGATAAGAATAGCTATAAAGTTCACCATACCTACCCGGTCTCATTGTGACATACGTTCAGCAATATTCCATAGAGCATGAAGGTTTCCATTAAGACTGACGATAGCGCGCACACGCTGGGTTGGATGTATGTCAGGACTAATTTCAACGGCGCTACCACGGGGGAAAAGTAGGATTGCGCAGGTGGTCTATCGCCTATCAATTCGAATATCACCGAGGGGTTATTGCAACAATATGAGAAGGCCTTTAACGGAGAGCCGCACCCCATGTATAGCTTCACCGAGGGTCCGGATAATGCACGCGCTGAAAATTTTGACTTTGATCACGAAGGATGCTAGCTGACTATCTATCTAGGAGGTGCATGGGGATTGTCAAGGCGTGATTTGCCTTGGATAAAGTCGCATACCAGGATGAGGTAGGATGCTATCTTCGTGGAGATGGCGGGTATGTGGCGTGGTGTGGCGATTCAGCTCTTCGAGTCGCCTCGAGCACTGAGATATCGGATGTTCTAGGGCCATACGGAGGAAAGCTACATGTGGCTTCTTCAGAAATGCTATGGCTATTTAATTTATTGAATCAAACATGGCTGCGATGAGACGAAGAAGGTTCAAGACGGGGCCTTCTGTTATAGCCAAATACCTTGATACTGTTCCTCACGTGTCAGCGAGAATGTTCTCATCTTCTGTACGATTCCGCACCAGAAAGTCAATCACGTGTATATCGCCACGAGCCGAGAGCCTTGTCGTCGTCCAGTTCGGCCGGCGAACGATCACTTAAGCATGCGTGCTGTCTGCCCCTTTGACCCTTTATTCATCCTCCTCCTCCCTTAAATGCTCAACCTTTGTATCAATCCGATGCATGCAGCTCCACTCATCCAGGAACAACTCTTGCACCAGATTCACGCTCCCAAACCACTTCTCGCCCACGCCCGCACCAGGCAAATCCGGATTGATCTTCAGCGCCTTGCCACCCGCATTGTCGCTCTCGAAGTGCTTCAAGCTCTCAATAGCCCATACCATGCGCTCATTCCCCTCATGGTGCTCCTTCAGCCTCTTCCTCCTCACTTCCTTCCTGAGTTCTATTTCGACCACGGCGGTGGGAATAGGGTAGTCGCTCGGCGCGAGCTTTTCGCCCTTGGCTACGCGCACATCATTCGCCGCTATTTTGGCTTCGGTTTGGGCGCGATGTTCGGCGCGCAGGGTTCGGAGGTAGAATTGCTCGCGGAAGAAGAGGGAGAGCATAGGCCGCCATTCGAAGGCTATGGCGCGTTGGGCGGGGTCGATGCGCAGTCCCGGAAGCTCCGTATCATTGACGAGACGGCCGATGCGGATGGTGTAGTTGGGCATCTCAGCCCTATACCCTTTCACGTTGTCCTCCCAGCGCTGCATGACACGCGTGTATCCATTCCTTCCAGCTGCTCCGCCGCCGCTATTCGCAGCGACGTCTTTCTTTGTGCGTTTGTCTCTAAACCACGCGATGTCGTTTTTCCTCGTCGTCTTGTCCTTTCTACCCTCATCGCCCTTTTCCCTTTTTGTATTGCTATTGTCTCCCTCGCTACTACTCGTGAAGTGCGAGAACGTGGTGGGGATCTCGGGCCTCTTGCTCTTGCCACCTAAGTTATACTTCTCGAGCTGGAAGTCGATAAACGTGTCGCGCAATGCATGCAGCGCAAAGACTTGCTCGGTATAATCGCGGAATGGGCGGGATACGAGGCGGCACGTCGTCCAGAGGTGTGTCAGGTCTGTGCTGTGCGTAAGAACGCGAATCCAGAGCTCGGGGGGAAGGTACGCCGTGTGCAACTCTTCGAGGGCAGCGCCTGATTTCGAGGTATCAGGAGACATGATGAGGCAGCTGGAGGGCGCTCCGAAGAGGACGAGTGTGAAAGAAGTCACATTGTCGTGGAGTTCGGAGAGAAAATGTGGCGGGCGGAGAGAGGTGGGGGGCTGGCAATGACGACGACGACGCGAGATTTGGCGGATGCGAGGCAGCAGGATGATTATGTAATGAAGTAGTACACCCGTCGTCTTCTCCCACTCACGCTGCCAGGCTCAGATGACATGCATTCAACATCGCCTCACGAGGCACAAACACATGTGCAGAAAAGGCATTATATATTATCATTGTACGGAATTACTACTTTTCATGAGGCGTAAGGCGCAAAACGCGGCAGCAAGCGCGATCCAAAGGGCAACTAGGTTTACACCCTCCCCCTTCCCAACCTCAACCCACGCAGGGCCCTCTTGATGAAAGCGGTCGTGGTCACCGGAGTGGGGTTGTGAATCGACTTCACCGAGATGGTCGTCGGCTGCCTCCCAATGCCCTTTGCGTCGAAGCGGAAGACTCCTGTGTTGCCTGGGTCCTGCGTCATCGACAAGACGCTCGTGCCAAACTGGAGCGAGAGGTTGGCGCCATCTGCTCCCTGCAAGACGTTGTTGGAGGTGGCAACCACACTGATGGTGCCTCCGCCCTTGGTGGCATACTGATATGTGGTGATCTTGACAGTGTCGACCGTCTTGTCCGTGGTGACGGTCACGCTTGCGCTGCTGCAGACTGGCGTGGTGGCAGTGGTGCAGATCTTGAGCGTGAAGGTGTTGGTTGTGGATGTCGTCGTCCAGGGGTTGACGAAGTTCATCACCGCCTGGTCAGCGTTGTTGATGGTTATGCCGGTGGGCCCGGACCACGCGAACGTAAGTTGACCGTTGGTCAGGGCACCGTTGGTGTTGCTACCAGCGAGAGTGATCAAGGCGCCGGCGAGCTGGCCAGTCAGAGCATTAGGTACCTTTGCGACAGGGCTGGCTCCAGCAGGAGGCGGCGTGGTCGTGGTGGTGAGCTCGGTGCCGGTGCACTTCTTGCTAGGCGTTGGTGCTTTTGCTCCGGGCCATGGCTTGAGCTGGCCAAACTGCTTGTTGTTGAATACGAACCCGTTGGCGAGCTGACTAAAGATGTCGAAGGGGTTTTCTGGCCATGGAGTCCCAGGGACGTTGACCTCGGGCCAGACCACCTCCGAGATTGGGGCGGTGAATTGGCCGGCATCGAGCCCAAGGGCTACGGTCGTTATGCCCGCGCTTGACTTGACGCGATACTCACGAGACGACACGGTTCGGCCGAGGTCGGTGAAGCGAACGTCGAATTTGTTGCGTACATCGCCAGCCTTCAAGGGGCCGGGCGCAATGAATGTCTCAGTTTCCACACCAGTGCAGGGATCCACGTCGACGCGGTAGATTGAAACCGAAGTACTGCCGTCCGACACGTAGCCGACGAACCTCGTTTGATGGACTTCTGCGGTTGTCGACAGATCGTTGACACCAATAATGACATCTTCAACGCGCACATAGACTGGATCCTTGTTGGCGGCCACTGTGAGCTGCTGGACGTTCTCCGCAACAAGGGTGTACACAAGCACTTCGTTAGGTCCGTTCTTAACACCAGCCCAAGTAACATAGTCGCCTGCAATAAAAGGAGCCATAGCAGAGGTATTGGAAGGCGTACTGTGAGATAGCGTTAGCTCAAGGTTCCACTGCAGGTCCTACAAAGGCGTGTTGTACTTACTAGACCCGATCTCCGTTGGCGGCGCGGTTCGAGGGCTTGCAATCGCCATCCGTAGCGCTGCGCGGAATACACATTGGATAACCGGAGAAGGAAGAAATGCTGGGGTTCTCTTCATCGGCCGTGAAAAAAGGCCGGTTGGTGTACGCTGTGCCGTAGATGCCACCGGGGGTGTTGATGCGCAGCGTTGGACCACCTGCAATCTTGAGGGTTCCATCAGTGCCAACAGACGCAACGAGGCCAGCGCCAGCACCTCCAATCAGCTGGGAGATGAACATGGAGCCTGCAATGGGTACATTGTTCACCTACTGCATGTGAGTATGCTACCTTACGTCACGGCCACAGAACGGTCTTACATAGTTTCCTTCAACAAGCACTTCGAATCCATTGTAGGAAGCGGGACTGGCCGTATAGCCTGCAGCAAAATCCTGGAATGACACAAAGGCTGCAGGAAACTGAACTAAGAGGTTCTCGGGAATGGTGATCACCGTGCCAAAGACGGTGATCGAACCTCCAGTGTTGAATTGACCTGGGGTCGTTGCAACCACACTTTAAGTGATCAGTCTACCATATAAGAATAGTTGAATGGATACTTACTTCTCCAGTGGTCCATCCCATGAAAAGGGGACGGAGGTGACCTGGGCGAAAGAGCTCGTCACGGCCAGCAGTGTTGCAGCCAGATGGCTAAGGGACCACATGTTGAAGCGTTGTGAGAAGTAAGTCTCAGAACGAACGAACGGTGACAACCAAGAAGAGCACCAGACTCGGTCCGCAGACGTTTAAAAACCATCGAGGGATGTGGTCGCCGGCCCGTCGGTCGCCGGCGAATATGTCAAGCGCTGCGTGATTTCGTGGAGAAGGCCTGGCACCACCAAGCCACACATAACAAAGTTCGGTTGCTGCTAGTTCCAGACCAGCACATGCGGTGGCTCACGATCCTCTTTCACCGCTTCAGAACAGGTTGAATAGTGGTATAGATCTCGTATTCGAGTATCTTCCAAGAACGTAACCGAAGCACAAGGCGCCTAGTCTCTCCTTAATCAAGCTTAGAATGCTTAATCGGGGCCACAATATTTGAGATAGCTTCTAGCCCCTGTGGCGTTCAGTTCTTTTCGTTCTACAGGCGATACCAGGGACACGCGATTGGCTCTTGGCCTCAGCCACATGAGGAAAAGCCTCAGCTGCTTGACAAAGAAGGCATGCACTAACGTTTCTCAAGATCCTTTCATGAAAATAGAAACACGCCCCCGCGATCGTCGGCGAGGACTTGAGTATGATACCCTGTTGGCAACGCATAATCACCTCGGGCAGTTGCCGCATATACGAGTATGAGGCGGGCTGGACCTTAGGTGGTGGACGGCAGGTGAAGCGATACTTGCGATTGCATGTGCGTCTTGGAGGTATGTGCTGCGACTTACCCAAGCCAAGGCGAGGATTCCGACTTTCAGGAGCAGTCTGTGGGTATAGACAGGTTGAGGAAATACATACGCGATTTTGCGTATGCTTGCAGCATTTGCTCGTAGGGTTCGGACCTGAGGCAGGGATCCACGAGAACAGTCAGCAACGCTTATGTAATCTTGCATGCTACTGTAAGGCGCGAATTGATGCGCTCTGGGCAATCCCACACCAAAACCTCGACTTCGTATACTCTCACGCGACGAACCGAATATTTGCCCTATCTTCTCGTGTATTCGTATCGAATATATTGATACCTGAAAGCGTGCACCGTTCTCGCTTCTCCGCGGCTAACATGTGGGGGCTTATGCCAGTGCCAGTGCCAACCGGGCGCCAACTCTCTTCAACCTCACCTCCTTGTTATGGCGCTGCATCATTGTATTGTCGCAGCTGAGCGAGCCTTTGACCTGGCGCCGAAATGGTCTGCTTCTCTGGCCACGGTCCGAAAGGGAAGGGGGTGGACGCCGTTTATTACTAGTTCTTCGCTCCCATGTCCTTGGAAGTCTTGTCATTCCATTCTCTTCAACTTTTTTCTTCCTCCATCGTCGGCTCTCGTCTTGGCGATTCTTGGAACAGGGAAAGATGCTGTCACTGGCTTTCTTGGCTTGTGCCATCCCGTCTGTCTCAGCCGGATGGTTCAGCCCTGTATACAAGAACTTCTACAGCGTACCACTGCCCGTGGCACCCATCAAGGCGCCGAAGCAGACCTTCACGAATAATAATACCGGCGGCATCATCAACTACTATGAAATCGACATCAAGCCCATTGAGATCCAGATCTATCCTCCGCCTATGAAGAAGGCCCGCTTTGTGGGTTACGATGGAATCATACCTGGTCCTACTTTTATGCAGAATAAGGGCGAAGAAGCCATTGTGCGGTTCGTCAACCATGGAGACCGAGCAAGTTCAATTCATCTTCACGGATCGTACACCCGCGCTCCTTTCGATGGATATGCCGACGACATCACCGAAGTAGGCCAGTACAAGGACTACTACTACCCAAACGGACAAAATGCACGGACACTGTGGTATCACGTAGGTCTGAGTCCAAACTTGCCTAAACAAAGTTAACTCGAATGGTATAGGACCATGCTGTTGATCACACCGCCGAGAACGCCTACTATGGTCAGGCTGGGTTTTACATCCTTCATGACGACTACGAACGGAATCTCGGTCTCCCTGATGGCAAATACGACGTTCCTCTAGCGCTCTCTGCTAAGTTCTACAACCAAGACGGTACTCTCTGGGACCCAGAAGCCAACGGAGAAACCACCAGCGTCTACGGGGATGTGATACACGTCAATGGCGCACCATGGCCGTATCTTGACGTCGAACCTCGAAAATATCGCTTCCGGTTTCTCAATACCGGTATTAGCCGGACGTTCGAGCCATATTTCGAGGTCGACAACCAAGTCGGGACTAAACTCCCCTTTACCGTTATCGGCTCTGATTGCGGTCTGCTAGAGAAGCCAATACCTTCGACCGACTTCTACATCGGGGTTGCTGAAAGGTGGGAAATTGTCATGGACTTTACTCAGTATGCTGGCAAAAAGATCATTCTCAAGAACACGCGCGGTGTTGGAGCCGACGCTGATTTCGATGGGACTGACCGAATCATGCGTGAGTAATTCGAACACCTCAATCCGTTCGCTTCTGACATTTTGTAGAGTTCCGCGTCGGTTCCAAGAACTCCGTCACAAGCCAGAGTGGCAACGGACCGCTCCCAACTACCCTCCGTACTGTTCCGTATCCGCCGAACAAGGCTGGCGTCGACCATCAAATGGTTTTCCAGCACGACGGCGGGATGTGGAACATCAATGGCCATGTCTGGTCTGATGGTATCGACGCCCGAGTCCTTGCCAAACCGAAGCGTGGAGCCATCGAAGTCTGGCAACTTGAAAACAAGAGCGGCGGCTGGACCCATCCCATTCACATTCACTTGATCGACTTCCAGGTCATCGCACGGACAGGGGGTGCTCGCGGTGTTCAGCCTTACGAAGCTGTCGCCCTCAAGGACGTTGTGTGGGTCGGGCCCAACGAGCGCGTCACGGTCATCGCCCGCTACTCTCCATGGGACGGCATCTATATGTTCCACTGCCACAACCTCATTCATGAAGTGAGTCATTGTCATTCATTCTGAACACGATGGCCATACTGACCAATTGTAGGATCACGAAATGCTTGCCATGTTCAACGTAACATTCCTCTCAGACTTCGGATATCCAGAAAAAACACATTTCATTGATCCCATGGAAGCTCGATACCGCTCCAAGCCCATCAAAAGTGGCGAGTTTGCGTCAGTCACCACTTGGGGCCAAGGCGAGTTCTCGCTTGCGGGTGTCAAGGACAAAGTGGACTGGTTTGCCAGCCTTGAAGCATACAAGGATATCGACAAAATCGAATTGGCGCTCGAAGAATATTGGAGTCGCACAAGCCTTGTTCATTCTTCAACATTAGCGACTGTCGCTTCGCCATCTTCCGCACCTCCAGCACCTCCGGCAACGCCTACAACACCTGCGCCTGCAGCTTCCACGACATGCAAGGGCAACGGCAAAGGGAACGGCAAGTGCTAAGTCATTCAGGCCTCGGTGACTTGCTCTCCCAATATCCAGGAATGCTTGGGCTGGATCTCACGATCTTTAATCTACTGTACATGCTGTATCTAATTCTTTAATAGTTAATGAAAAGTGTGCGCCTCATTCACAATCACCACAATCCAGATCAAACCAAGTCGTGATTGTCTCCCAGCTCTAACATTGACTTGATTGGAATAGAATTCCCTCTTGAGTTCCTGCTGCAACACCCAGAGATCGGGCTGTGTCGGCCAGTTCGTCAACTTTCCGGGCTGCATCTTAGCGACACGACGTGCTATGGATCTGGCCATGGCATCCGTATCTGATGACGGTCCAGAAGCCTGGAAGCGACGCCACAAGCGAGCTGAAGCCTGCCAAGTCTTGCCAAGTCTTGCCAAACCCTCCGCGCACAATGTGGCGTCTTCCTGGCGGCTCGGGGACATCATACGTCTCCCCTGCACTCCACACCCGTCGACCCATCATCTAGCTAGCCTCGTATAGCTAAGCATTATCCATATCATGTGAATAGACCGAGCATCTTTCACCTTGAGGCGCTTGGCTGAAGATCCAGCCGACAAAGGAATGGGCAATTTTGAAGCTTGTCGAGCTCAAGCAACGCAACAATGGTTCAAGAAGCGAGATTCAAGCCCTTCGAAGCCTCTGCTAATGTGCCCAGAATGCGAAGAGGAAAGCTTAACAAAGAAAGCTGCCACATCAGTCAAGTTCATGGGGTCACCCCGTACCCCTGTTACCGGATCTGATCGAACCAGGTCACCGGAACAATTCGCAGCGGCGGCATCCAATTTTACGAGAGGCTTCTTTCTCGGCACTAGCTACAGCTGCATTAGGCTTTTCTGCATTATTGAATTCGCCTGCTCTCGCCCTCGCCTGGATTGTCGAAATGACTTCGTATTTTCGGCAACATTAGTTGATGCATTTTCCTTTCATCGCCCCTTCACGTCGTCGCCACAATGTAGGCTGAACGGAAGAAGCGGTCAAAGACCCCTGGGGCGCGGCTAGACAGTTCTACGCTTCTACTCTTGGCTCACGCCTGTCCCGCGTCGTCAACCTCAAGGCCTCCAGGCAGCACCAGTGCTTGACGGCAGACATCCGGAGCCACCCTCGTCGAGAGCATCGACAATACCGACAGAATGAAGCTCCACAATCTTCTCGTCGGCTCATGCATAGCCGCATGCGCGACCGCATGGCCAGGCATGAAATCCACAGTCGGCCACATCAAGTCCACGCTCGAGAAGCGGGCACCCTTCAGCACTGATCCGTTGGATCCGGACTCCATGGAGATGATAGGAGACCTACGCCCAGAATACAATAACGGCCAGGGTGGTCCAAAGACTCCTGTGGGCTGGGCTGTCTGGGGTATTCTCACGGCCTCAGCCCCCGCACAGAGTGTCACCGAATGGCAAGGAGGCGTTTCGAATCTTGGGTCTTCAAAGTGTGCTGCAGACACCTGCTGCGTTTGGCGACACATTGCGCTTACTATGGAGAAGATGTTTCGTGGACAGAGTGGACGTTGCACAGCCGAGGCTCGAGCAGCAGTACGATTGGGATTCCACGACGCTGGTACTTGGAGCAAGTTTACCGAAGACTACGGCGGTGCGGATGGGAGCATCATCTTGAGTGGACTCAGCGGAAAGGAGCCGGAGCTGAAAAGACCAGAGAACAACGGTCTACAGCACATTTCAGACGTCATGGTCGGCTGGTACAACCAGTACAAGCAATACGGAGTCGGGATGGCGGATCTGATTCAGATGGGCGCCAATGTAGGTGCCGTGGTGTGCCCCCTCGGACCTCGAGTTCGCTCTTTCGTCGGACGCATCGACAGCAGCCGGCCCGCTGTGAATGGCGCTCTTCCAAACGTCTTCGCAGAGGCAGACGAACTTATCTCCCTATTTGAAAACAAGACGATTCGCATCCACGGTCTGACTGCTTTGGTCGGCGCGCACACCACAAGTCAGCAGCATTTCGTCGACGAGACTCGGGCCGGGGATCCGCAAGACAGCACACCTGGAATCTGGGACGTCAGCTTTTATTCTGAGACGACCTCCACCACGACGCCACCGCGAGTGTTCAAGTTCCCCAGCGACGTGAAGCTTTCGCAGCATCCCTTTGTGTCGGCAGAGTGGAATGAGTTTGCCGCCGGACAGGGGCACTGGAACGAGGTATGTGGCTCCTTCGTGTCTGTTTCTATCAATGACTGACATCCTACAGGACTACGCAAAGGAATACGTTCGACTCTCATTGCTGAGCGTGAACAACATCAATAACTTGACGGAGTGCTCGCACGTTCTACCTTCGCGCACGGATAAGGTAACCATCTCGGATGATAATGCTGTGATTAAGTCATGGCTCAATGGCAAGGGTCCCAAGGATCAGAGTATAAGCAATGCCATCGAGGCTGGGCAGAAGGTCATCAAGAAATGAGTCGTCCAGTAGGAGGTCTTTTGGACATTGTACTTGTAATATCGCCTTCTGCTCTGAGGTCTAGGTTGAAAATATCTGTTCTTAATGTTAATATCTTGCGACACCGCTGAGCTCTTCGCCTCTTTTGAATGTTCTGCCGCAGTGAGCATGCCTTTGGATGATTCTATGTATATGGGTGATCTCGATACTTACAGGCCGAGAGCGTTCTTTCGACAGCGTCGTACCGTAGCATTACGCCTCATATCCCTTTCTATCGTAGTGTTTGCCAAGTCATGGACGCGGCTTCGTTCAGATCTGCGCGGGCTGCAACGGTTCCTACAATACATACAAGCACACTAGAATGACGCTTTTCTAGCAGCACACACTAATTAGGTATACAATAATCCCTGTCTAACCCATCCACCCATTTCGGCACCGACCAAGGTAGTACATCTCCTACGAGTATGCCCAGTCGTCTTTCACAGCCGTTCGCTCGGACTCTTGTACCCATCCTCATGCACCTTCAAGATTGGCTTCAGATTCTGCGGCTGCACACGGTCCCACAGACCACCGAGGCCCTCTCTCCGGCCCCGCTCCTCCTCCCTTCGGAAGAATTCTTCTGCAGACTTGATCCGAGTAGGGAGAATCTCATCCATCAACCCGTAATCTCTCTGAATGACGCCTTTGTTCCCAGCAGAGCTCTGCCACATCCTCCAAAAGCCGTTAAAATTGTTGCCAACAGTCATACTTGCTGAATCCTCAAGGTTACCCTGGACATACCCGACAACAAGCCTATCTCTGCCAGCCATGGGACCCGATTCCCAAAATCCGTCCAAAGATATATCAATGGCTTGTGCTGGCTTGCCGGTGACTTTTGTAAATGCCTTTGCGATGTCGTGGTATGTCATATGGTCGATAGCTACTTCAAGGTCCATTCCGTTTGCGCGCTCCGCGTTGTCGAATAGCCATCGCACGTATGGTCCACAATCATCTAAACTCACATGCGCTACAGCCCCATCCTTGAGCGGGACTCGCCATGTACACGTGTCTTCGCCTTTCTCGTTCTTCTCAATGGTGGGCGTCATGAGTGTTTCAATAGCGATGGCCATCTCAATGTACGGTCCGGTCGTGTAGAGCGCGGCGCCCATGGCATAGGGATCCCTCTTTTTCGCATCTTTAGCTTGGAACAAAATCCACTCCCCGATCCTGCCTTTGCCATCATAGTGTCCTGATCGGTACTCGGGCTTGTATCCTGACTTCTTGTACAAGTAGTCCAGGTTACCATAGACGAAAAACTTGATCCCACCATCCTCAACAGCGAGCTCGTAGCATCGGATGGCCCAGAACATCTCAGCCTTCTCGCCGGTTGCGAAGCCGTCGATGTTGATGAAGACACCATCGCAGCCAGCGTAACCTTTGCGAAGATCGGCTTCAGAGGTGAAGGTACCTTCCAAGAGTTCGACGTTTCCGAGGGCCCCGAGGGCTTGGGCGCGTGGTGAGGAAGCGCTTCGTGTTAGGAGACGAACGGAGTACTTCTTGTCTTCAACGAGGCTTCGGACTATAGGCATGCCCTGGGCTCCGGTGCCGCCGATGACGAAGATCCTGCTGAGGGTAGGAATCGGCATTCTGACGATCGTGTATGTTGTTGACTAAGGTGTTCTAGTGTTGCTAATTTGCGTTGAGTGTGATTTCGATTTGTTGGACTGCAGCCGTGTACTTATCTGCTTCGGTCAGGCGTAGATGCGGCCTCATCCCGGTAATCGCAACTTCAAATTGCATTTAGTAATCACTGGCAGAGTCAAAGGCATACATACCACTACTAGTCCATCTGCTTCAGACTTGGTCCGTGGCCAAGGCAATTCGGCAAGGTTCGGTCACCTGAATGTGCATTGTGAGTAATCATTTCGGTACCGTGAGTACAACCGCGGGTATAGAAGACAAAAGTGTGCCGCAATGACACTACCGTCGGATGTCAAGACAAGAAGCTTCAAACGTCCCGATGCATTGAATTTGTCGCTGTCGGTTAGTGATCACGAATACCACAGAAGTGGGTACGATGATTATACGTACCGGCAGCTTAGGGCCGGTTACGAATCGCTGGGGTAGGTCTGGTGACGCTATTGCATATACTCATGAATCGACAACACCAGATGAAAAAGGGGCAATGATAATGCGCGAGAAGCATACTCCTGCAGTGACCGGCATAGTTGCAGGCAGCTGCAGAAGGGGGAAGCTCAAAGGTATGCACACTCATCACAGGAGCATACGTCCAATGACAATTAGGTAGAACTTCACGTTAACACGCACAAGAAAGGACTTTATTTCTATCAAGATCGTTCTTATATTACTTGCATCATCGCTACCACTTCTGAATTCTTTGTCGACCTAGATTAACCAAAAGCTCCTAATTAGGCTAGCCGATTTCTCTCTTCAATCCGTCACGCTAGCCTTTGATCTCAGCTACGCTACGATAGATGAAACCGAACTTCCTCCTCGAATGAAGAGTAGAAATCTGCCTCGCCTAACGTCGGTTCCCAACCCAAAGCTCTGCTCTTCTTGCCTCGGATCCTCGAACTAGCATTGTCAGCAACCTGCATATCTAAAATAATGGAAAAAGTTCATACTTCGAGCCCCAGATGACCTCCACCATCCAGGGATTCAGAAACGAAATCCCGAGTGCATTGTTCATCTGCTCGGGCGAAATTGATTGGACATCTTCCGTCAAGAATAGACCGTGCGAGCGACCTGCCTTGGCAATACTCTGCGAGATTTGCAGCCAAGTGGTTTCGCCTGCTTCCACGAAGTAGTAACCGCTCTTTCCCGTGTCGATTGTTTTGCCATCCACGAAGCCAGCAAGAAGGAGTGCATAGAATGCGGCAACATCGGAAATGTGGATGAATGTCCATGTCCCCTTGCCTTCTCCAAGTACGACAGCTTTCTTTTCGTGGATAGACAGCTTGATCAGAGCTGGAACTTGAAGAGAGTGTTGATTGATTGGGCCTTTGCTTATTCCATCTGTAATTTGTTGGTTATCACTTGATATGGCGAAGTTTGATTCAGTGCGAGCTTACAGACCAGAGGAGGGTTCACGATAGCAGTCTTAACACCTAGTCGCAGACCCGCATCCGTAATCGCAACGTCGACCTTGCGCAAGATCCAGTCTTCAGCGGTGTGCTGCTCCCAAGAGTAGATGTCGTCTTCGTCGGTGCGGATGGTCAGATCAGGCTCACCAGTTATTGGATGATCGCCGAAGTTGGATGTGCCGGACGTCTGAAGCTCGTATAAGTTTGAAGCTCGTATTGGTCTCCCAGTCGGGTGCTGTGGAAGATCGCCCTACATGGATGTACGACACAATGCCCCCCATTTTTGCCTTTCGCTCGCCAAGACCCTCGATCAATGCTAGACAGGACGGCAAGTCCATTGCCGATGCACAGCTGATTACAACTGCTAGCAGATGAGTATCGGCAGGCGTAGCTTCATCAGAAAGGCGACTTAATCCTTACTGTCATGTTTGGCTGCTTCTCGCTTGATGGTTTCGAGGTCATGCAGTCCACCGAAATGAACCGGCGTGGCACCGAGCGCGCGCACTACATCACGATGCACCGCAGAGCGTACAAAAGCAGATATCTCGATTATGCCGCTCTGCATAGGAAGAATCTCTGCCAGCACTGCGCCACCTCTAATCAATGTCAGTCGATATGCGCAGAAGTTGTTCACGAAAGGGATGGCATACATGTAGCCAGATGCACCCGTTAGCAGCACTTTGCGAGGGGATTGAGTCGCCATGGTATGATTGAGGAAGCTTATAATGAGGAGTCTCGGTTGGTTGCAGTTGCTGCAGCCCGACGCGCGACGGCACATCATATACGCCGTCAACACGGGAGTGTCTGATAAATTCAGCCTTCACCTACATTTACACTAAAGAACATTCATATCTTCGAAGTAATCATTGTACGACCTTCAACCTCCAAAGATACACCCGCAACTATATCCGTAATCACTTCTCATAGGTCGATGACTATTTTGCAGCCTTGCTTACCAAGACCAAATGTTTACTATTCCTCGATTAAAGTAGCTCGGTATACACCAGAACGAGGCATTAGCTTGCTTAGTTAATGTGACTCGGCGTGCAGGATGTTACATGTACGCTCATTGGTATCATTGTTGGTACGCCTGATCGGCCAACGCCCTTGGTCAGCAGCTTCTCGCAGCACTTGCGGCATTTGGCAACGTCAAATTGTTCAATTCATGTCACACCGTTTCACATATCTAAAGGGCAAGATGGTCTGTGAGTGATTTATAGCCCGTGAGAAAGTCAGTATCCTCGAAATTCCTTCATCAGTCTACATAATATGACTAGAGGAATGAGTAATCTGAGGAAGATTATGTTCAACGAGCGCATATGTAGACCGCAGCACCTCATTCAGAAGCTCCAACCTCGACGCAGCTACTCACCAGCGCACGCACCTGCCAAAATTTTACCGTCTACCAGATACTATACGACCTCCAACATGGCCAATTCTCCGAAGGCCCCTTCCAGTGTACACGAGCTCATCGAGCGTAACGCGCAAGTACAAATCCCTCCTGAACACCAACGTGGAACTGATCACGATCCAGCAAGTATGCCGCAACCCACAAACCCATTCCTCGGTTCGTGCCTGGAACAAACTTCAAGCAGATTGAACGCATGTGTATCAGTAAATTGCCATTGCAGTCTCAATGTATATTGTCCACGTCGCTAATGCATGCAGTCTCATGCCTGGACCAACGAATTATTCCCGAACAATTCCTGGACTTGGGAAGAGGCGGTTAGTTGTTTTCCCTTACCTCGGTCTCATGATCTTACTCACGTGCAACCAGAAGTCCCTGTGATCCGCAATGCTGGTGGCCGGGCTACGGAAGGACTTTTCACATACGCATTCCTTGATGCACTCATCACCCTCACCGACATTGTAATCATACATCATACCAGTAAGAGTATCTGATCCGAGACAATTTCAGTCTAATAACCGTGCCGCAGATTGTGGGCTGACACTGACTACTGATGACATCGTCTCCAAAGAACTTGGGGCGCGATCCGAGGAGGAATTGGCGAAGCATCCTATTCATGATTATTGCTGGACTGAGTACGTAGAAACCCAATGATTGACCGTCGTCTCCGCTCCAGATTTAACCAGATACAGCGACACAATTACGCAGAGCGTCCGTGAGGATGTGACCTTCCTTCGCAACCATCCCTGGGTACGCAAGGAGACTAAAGTCCATGGGTTCATCTATGACATTGAGACTGGAAAATTGGAGCATGTAGAGGTATAAGGCGTGGCACGGTTGAAAACAGAAGTTCGGAGATGAGGTCGCCGGGAAGGGACCGGTAGAAGGTACTCGGGGCGATTTGCCCACCGCAGGGTCCTGGTTCTGGAAACGATTACAAGAACCGTTTTTCAAATTTTCTAGGCCCATTAGAGGCACGGGCTTGGAAGACAAGTCGGAAGAGAACGAAACTGCTTCAGTTGAAGGGTCATTCATTAATACTATGTATGAAATGCGATAGTAGCTGTTAGCGCCTAGTAATTGTACTTGTAGCACAAAACGCCCCCCATCGTGTTGATCACGTCGCGAACCTTGACATCAGGTCGGATGCCGTTCATGTAAATGGTCGTATCCAAAGTCAATGGGTTGCCCTGTGCATCCCGTCCATCCACGTATCCAGTGCGAGCACCATCAGCGTTCTGCCAGATACGGAAGTTGCGGTCAACGAAGCCGTGGTGCAGCCAGAAAACTGGGTCACCAGGAGAAGCATAAACATCGGCCATGACAGCGCCGATACCGTTGTGGCCCCAAGCGTGAGCACCTCCCTCCGAGCAGCCGGCCATGTCAGCATAGTCGGTGCGGGCGTTGCAGCCGCCGACGACCTGGGAGTTGGTGTTCGCGGTTTGGCTGGCGTCGCCGTTTCGTGCGAGACAGTGGCGCGTGTTGGTAGTACCGGGACCGACGTTTAGTGCCATGTTGGCAAATTGCTGATGACGTTAGTTTGGAGTATATTAAAGCTCGAAAAAAAAAAGCTTACCCCATTCGTCACGCATTGTCCTTGCAGCGCAATCGCACCAAACCACTGGCTGGAGAAGATGGAGCTCGAGGAGAAGTGACCGGAATAGCGAGTCTCGTCGAACCAAGGCATCGGTCCGGTCATGCCACATTCGCTGCGGAGGACGTCCTCGAATGACCAGAGGAAGTATCGATGCCAGACTAGGAACTTGGCGTTGCCATGGACGTTGGGCGTGTAACCCTGGTGCACCTACGTGTAGAGTTAGACCCAGTCAAAAAGTAATACATGGCGTTATGCGAAGTATATAACTAACCGCTACGAAGTCCTCATATCTGTTCTTGGCATTGGAGAACCGCCCTGAAGGCGCCTTGCCGATCAAACACTTTACAGCAGAGACAAAGTTTTGCCTGTCGCCATCGCTCATGTTGTCCCACTCCACGCGGACGCGCGGGCTGGTGCACGTCGCCGCGGCAGCCATGGCGGCCATGATCTTGGGCTGAGCAGGGGCCTTTGGGCTGGTATCATTGCCAGCACCTGCATTGATTTCCTCTAGAGTGAAGGGTCTGGCGAAAGGGTTGGGTGGGAATGCCGAGAGTGGTAGGGCTGGAGCGAGTGAAGGAGATGGGAGCGTAGCGGCTACCGCCCCGCTGACGGCCAGCAGGCCGGAGAATAACGAGTGACGCATGATCGTTGCCAAGGGCGATCGTACAGGAAGAATTAATTATTAGAATTATGGGAAATACCCTTTAACGAATGTTGGCAGGAGGCGCTGCTGGGGGAGAGAAGGGCTTGGGAGTCCGGGGCAGGTCCTTATATGAATGCCATGTCTCCGCACTGCACGACGATCACCTGTTCCTCGCGCCTCCATGCGCCGTTGATTTTTCTCCTGGCCAGCTCGGGTCCTCGGGTGAGTACGAGCGTTAAATTGGATTAGAGTCAGCAGCATAAATTCGTGGGCCTCTGAAAGGATGCCGCCGACCGCCGTCGAGCCAATGAGGCGATGCGCTATGCAGGGGTCACTAGCTGTTAGAATGTATGTGGCTTTCAGGGGCGGGCGCGGTGCCCAGCCCGGCTGCCTCATCGGGCTGGCAGAAATTGGGATACGACACGCTACTGGACGAACTTGCCAGCGGCACCCAATTATGACGCGAGGGGTCGTATTTATGCCAATAAATTCGTGCATCAGCTGTGTGTATAACTTGTATGTTGTCGTTAATAATAGATACCTCATAGGAGTTCGTCGCGCTGTATACTACATGAGCCTACGCCGCCCCGTACGATGTAACAACGGTCACCGCTACTCGCTGGTACTTACGGGGACGTCATGTACGAACCTTCTCCTCATGTTTACCCAGCTCAGTAATGGCATGGAGGATTGTGCGAGAGCCCGAACACGAGCTGAAAGGACCGAAGACCACGACCCCGTGCGATCAGTCGTCGAAAGGAATACCGTATACGATGGGTTTCTGTTGCCGCGAAGAAATTCAATGGATGCCACTGGTGGGCGCTGACGACTGCTTTGCTAATCATGGTTGCCACGGAGTGTTGACACGGCGTCCTAGTTGGGAACGTCGCAAATCCCATGCCACGAGAACAGAGGCTCTTCTTGTCGACCAGGCTCTTGGTGTCCCCCAAAGTCGTTAGGGGCATCGCATTTCGCCGTGAACAACATCGCATCATTCTTAAACAGGATTTGCGAAGGAGTTAGCGGCCTTAGAGTGGGAATTGGTAGCTCTAAGGCCACCACACGGCACCACACGGCACATCGGCAATCGGATGCCGAGCTGTCAATAGGCGGACCGAAGATATAATTAGCGACAAACCTACCAGACGTTAACGGCGACGAAACGTCTGCGCAAGTACCATCAGACGAAAACTTTTAGTACCGACGACGATGTCATGGCCAGAGGCGACGTCACACAAGACGTTGCGCAACGTGTAACTCGGGATCTCCATGCCTCGGCCTGCCTGCCACGGGAATATGACCGCCTCAAAAACGTGGCGCAAGGCTGAAGAACGCCGGTAATACATGTTGTGCTGGCAGATGCGATGGAACCTTGCCTCTCAGGGAAAAGGAGACGCTGCGCTCGAACGCGCGTCTTTCAACCTATCGCTTGCTAATAAGGAAATAGGAAGATCCATCCGATGACTTGTCCAATAGCGCCTATCTCGTATGGACAAGGGCAATTCGAGTTTCAAAGGAACATCTTGACAGAGCTTCCCGGAAATATGGACGCTTCCCTAGATGCGATTCCATGCAGCGCTGTCACTGGTGGCTTTGTCCTACGCAGGGCCGAACGATCAAAGGATGCTACGAACGTGACTTGTCGTGGTCGATAACTGCTATTTTCGGACCAATAGCCCAAGTGGAGAATTCCCATCGCATTGACAACCTGGCTGGGCAGATGATACGGAGTCGGCAGTTTCCTTCTTGCGTCAACTTCTTGCAAAAAGTATGGAAAGGCCTTCCGCGAAAGCACTGTTCCGCGTAATTCCCTGGCCAGAATGTAAGTCGCATACAGCTTTTGTATTGTGCCTCTGATTGTTCATCAGGGGCGCCCTTGCATGGCAGTGCAGGCGCCTCCCGCTGGTTTGCAGTGAGACATGCGAATGCCTTCCTACGCGCACATGGACTTCCCTCCTTTCCCTCGACATGAACTTCATTGGTTTCATCCTGAGGATCCGCGGTACATACGAGCACATGCAAATGGGCGTTCCGAACGCCTGCATGAAGCAGTCCAGTTCTCTTAGTCGAGTTTTTGAGTACAGGCAACGAATAAATCTTCACTGAGCAACTAGCGTCACGATGCACTATGGAGTGTACTAGGTCGAGCTTTCGGCGGCCAAGATGAGATGGTGGGTGAGACCAGATACGTTATGCTTCAAGTTGTCGTCAACTGACTTTATGATAGGTGCCGAGTGTCCCGGGTCGCCGTCCTCCATTCCCATCGACAAACGCGTCCATCGGAAGGATATCACGGCATGCGAGACGCACATATTGGTTGAGACTGTGAGGAGGTCGTGGCGGTAGACTACTGGAGTGTGGTGCGTTGATGCGCAGCTCGGGAGAATAACCTTCAAGTGCGAGAGAATGTCGTTCCACCAGGCTTTATGGGCCAAGTCGACATCATTGGCGGTAATGACGGCAGTTGCCATACGAAGCCCGTTAGGACTGTTGTCCGTCCTTCACATGATGAAAGGCCACCCCAAACTGTTGCTTTGATTGAATTCAAGACTACGTCTTTGGATGCGATCTAGATACCGGTAATTCCGCTCATCGGGCGAGGTGGCATATGCACCAGTGCTTCGAGAAACTTTTGGCCATTCAAGGATGGCTATTGCGGTAGCAGCCGGGTTGATCCCCTCCCGAAATGCATCGCTGTACCAGACTACTCGATAAGAACTTCTTCCTGTCGCAGTATGCCAACAACTCAGGCTGTCGTGGGACCATTCTGAGCCTGCCTCTTACACAGGATTTATCGGCTCGGAAGTCAGCACGGCATGGTAAAGCATATTTCGGACGTTCTCCGACGCCATGCCAGATGGCTTGGACAATGTTGCACACTTCCGACAGCTTGCTCAAGGACCAATGTGCTATGTGACAATGTGGCCATGCTTGCAAGGGGGCTCACTTGGCCTAATGCTTTTTTTACGACGCAAGTTCTCGTACCGGTCGGTATTATGCGTTGACGTGGATTTGGCCTGAAGTCTTGAGAGGAATCGCTGAGGGTGGGGATGTGGGTGGTACAACATATGATAAGTCGCTACTGCTGCAGGAAACACGAGAAAATAGAAAGTCTCCCCCCCTCCCCCCCGCAAACTATCCACGCACCGTCGTCCGCTTGCTTGCAAACGCAGATGGCTGACCCAGCTACTGTGCGATTTTGCAGAGCTTCTCCATGAATTCCTTGCTCCCGTCCCACTTCCACGTCCCCTTTCCAAAGACACTCCCGTACGCGGCTTCCGCGTGAATAAACACGTTCCGAGTGGTCTCAGCCCAGGCTCGTAAAGGTTGCCCATTGGGTAGGACATTGAGCAAGTGGAATGCCCTTGCGTATCCTTTTCCATCTTCCACCCGTGCCGTCGGATCGAGTAAAAGTGGGCCCGGCTGCTCCTGCTCGTTGAACCATTTTTCATCAGCCTTGCCTAGGCATCCATCGTGTCCAAGAAGTTTTATCCCGTTGTTGATATCAACGGTTGAGCGGGCGGTGAGCATTGCCAACCACCATACTGGCTCGCCGAACTTGCCACAGAACTTGGAAGGATAGAGGTTGTTGGACTTCAGATAGCATGTCTTGCACCAACCGCGTTGCGCAGCCCACTCGAACGTTTCCAAAAAGAGATATATCGTACCCGACGTGTCGTTCCGGTTCGTCAGGTCTAAAGGAACGGCGGCGGCTTCCTGTGTGATGACACTAGCTCCAATAAGCAACTAGTAGGCCGAGAAGAATTTTGTCTGCACGCATAGCCGCCATCGCATGCCTTCGAGACATTCGCGCAAAATGCACGGCGCGTGGACTCGTCCCGACTATTGTGGATTCCCAATATGGCTTCATTGAACCGCTGATCATCCGGAGCGACTTGGACTGGATCGTCACCCAACCGAGCCACCTCAGTGTCGATGAAATCGACAGCACGACCGCATGTAGAGATGTCCGCGTTCTCCCAGCCCAGCATTTGTGCAGTGATAAATGGCACCAAAGCAGTCGGCGAATGCTGTGTGTCGTTCTGGTCCGAGTGAGTGGAAGAGAAGGTATTCCCGAAATATAGGTTGCGAGGGAAGTCGGAGATCAAGCCTAGGACAAAAGGTAAGGTGGGATGATCAAACAGAGCTGAAACAAGGGCTTTAAAATAGAGATGGGGTGCGCAGCGTGGCGTTCTCCATGCATTGCATCTGGCATAGGCTATCGATTGCGAGTTGATAAAGGGGAGTAAAAAGTGTCCAACACCTTCGCACAAGCCCCGACCACTCACTGTCCGCCGATAATGCATAATAAACATCTCGATCCTAAAGGTCCACCCGTATACCATTAGATGCTGCCTGACTTGGAAATCCTGAGCTCACATGATGTTTCCTTGTTCTCATGCTCATATCTCATGCCCAATGAAAGCAGCAGCCCGTCCGACTGCAAGAAGTGAACTGGCAAACTCCGGTATTGGAAATGACCGACCCCGTGGAGTTGGGTGTCTCTATTCCACCATCTTGAGCTTCTCCCACTCGTTCCACTTCTCGGCAGGGCGCCACACCATCCGTATGTTGGGGTTCGGCGCTCTCGCATTTCTGCAGCCTCGTCCAGCTTCCTGAGGAGTTCGCGGCCGGCTTCGCCCTTTGGGATCTCTCGTACTGGGGTCTCATCCTCCGAATGCGCCGTCATTTGAAATTCTCCGGGGATCTTGCCCTCTTCTTGCAGAGTTGCGAGAACATCTAACATGCGATTCACGGTTTCGGTGTAATTGGCCTCCATGTCTGAGTCTAAAGCCGGCTCCACCATCTCAACTTTTCTCACCCCGCTGTTTGTCGCCCCGCAGTGCCAAAAGGTCATCATGTTGAACCCATCGGCTATGTCTGGATTACCGTAGAATGAGATGGACTTAATTTTTAAAGTCTACTTTGACGCGAGTCAAGCGCTTAAAGACTTTGGAGCAAGATTCCGCAGGTCTCGGCATCTGCGCCTCCGCAAAACCACACCGGAAGCCAAGCTGCCCGTTGCGACCAGAGCAAGGAAGCAGCCCGTACTAGAGATGACGTTGTAGATGTTAGATATGTATTTGTGCCGGACAGGCTCAGTACTCACGTCGTGATTCCCGGTGTGATAGCCCTCTGCAAGCGTCTAATTGATGCAGGAGAAGGAGGCAAGAGTGTAGCCAGTCGTCATTCGCTGCCCTTGCCAACAACAGAAGGTTATCATAACAGAACACGCCGGGAGTAGACGATGAAGCCGACATTTGGAGTTCAAACTGTGTGCAGGACGAACACAGCTTCTAACCCGTCTCAGACTCATCCTCCCTACATAACCGCACATGCGTATGGCCTCCCTAATCCCTCTTCGTATCCCCACTTGGCATCGCATCCACGCCCTCGCGACTCGTCCCCTCGCTCCTAGTCAACCCTGGCGTCGCGGCCCCAAACCCCGTAAGCATCATCATATCGCCCTCAGGATCCAGATCATGGAAGTATTTGAAATCCAAGCCCCTCAGCTCATCCTCCTCCGTGCACCTAATATGCAAGCCGGGAATCTTATTGATGATGAAAAGGAGTATGACGGAGATGGTAAAGCTCCAGAGCGCACAGGTACAAGCAGCAGCAAGCTGATACCCCATCTGCTTCCAGTTGTGCTCCCACCAGCCACCTTCATATGTGTTTGAGACTCCGTCCATGGCGGGGACGTAGCTCGCGGCGAAGAAGCCCGTCATGATGTCGCCGACGAACCCGCCTACACCGTGGATGGCGAAGATGTCGAGGCCTTCGTCTACGCCTAGGATGTGCTTGTACTTGACGGTGAAGAAGGCGCACATTGAGGTGAGCGCACCCACTAGCGCCGATACATACACGGGCACGTATCCGGCGGCTGGCGTAATACCTACGAGTCCGGAGATGATGCCGGAGCAGAACCCAAGGATGCTGAATTTCATCATGAATATGTACTCGAGGAGTACCCAGGCGATACCACCTCCGCACGCAGCGAGATTGGTGTTGACGACGACGTAGATGCTGCGGATGGAGAGATTGGCAGTCGAGGCGCCGTTGAAAGCGTACCAGCCGAACCAGATGAGGATCGTGCCGAGGCCGACGAGGAAGGGGTTGTGGGGGCGGAAGTGTGGCATTTTCTTGTGGAGAGATTCTTGGTGTGGGTCTTTGCGGTGGCCGAGCATAATTGCCCATGCTAAAGCAGAGAAACCAGAGGCGATATGGACCGGTCCCGAGCCGGCGAAGTCGTATACGCCGAGTTTGTACAGCCAGCCGTTGGGATTCCACTCGAAGTACGCAAGGACGTAGTACACGAATGTCGTCCAGCAGAGCAAGAAGAGCATCGAAGGCCACAGACGACCGCGCTCGAGCATGGCGCCTGCCAGGATCATCGCTGTGCATGTCACAAAGGTAAAGCCAAAGCAGGCGTAGAGAATATCTGGAATGTCGGCATTGGCGAGCGAGGGCTGAGCGAGAACATTGTGGAGGCCTGCGAGAGACAGGTCGCCGAGGAAGGGGCCGGTGGTGTGCGACTGGTAGAGGGAGTAGCCGTAGACCCAGAACTGGAGGCCAACCGCACAAGCGCAGAAGAGAGATTGGAAGATCATGGTGAGGGCGGCTTTTCTGCGATGCATGCCAGCGTAGAGGAAGCCGATTGCCTGGTCGTTCGGTTAGACATCGTTCTTCGAGCCTGGGATGATGAAGCGCGGCTAGTCCCGTGGTGTACGTACAGGTGTGATCTGCCTGCATAATATCAGCTTGAAGCTCAGATTTGACGTCCTTCGTCTCTACCTACCAGCACAGTATGCTCGAAACCAGCATCCAGCAGAGATCTCCTTTGTTATACGGCGCATTGAGATCCTGGGTAAATACATCACCGCCCGTAGGCGTCGTACTGTATTCAGGCCATTCGAAAATGGGAGTAGGAGCCGGAACCTCAGCCATGTTGTCGGCACTCGCTGCAGGCAAGGACCTTCGAGTGTGCGTGTTTTGGTCTGAAAGAGGTGAACGAGGTGCAAGACGTGCAGCTACCCTCGCATGAAAAATACTCCTACTGCTTATATTCCCACGCGAGCGCCGTACCTGTCCTACGTACCATCCGTTCTGATAGCAAACACGCTAGAATCAGCCAATCCAGCCAGTCAGACGCCCTTAGTCCCATCCTCCCAGTATTCTCGTCTGGATTTCTTTCACTCAACAGGCTAGCCACAAAGCCGATACCAAGCATGTTATCTTCATCCTGACGGTCTTCCCGCAATTCTGGGGGAGGAGTGGGTACGCGCCAAGGGTAGCCAAGCTGGCGGAGCGGAAGCCAAGCCGCAAAGGTGCTTGGCCAGAGATAACGGGCGATAGCGCGCGCGGGGGGCAGAATTCTGGATTGTGGTGACATCATGTGTGATGGGATTGTGTGGGTTTAGGATGATTTAGAGTGACGCTCGCACAAGGTCCCAGCACCGTCGCATGCCGGTTGACAGCGTCTCGTCGTCCATGGACTCGGTGTCAACCCATTTGCGCGCTGGTGGGCCTGAGTACGCGATGGAAAGGTGCTCAGCCTTGTCCGCCTGGGCCCGGAAGACGTGAACGTGCATGGTGAGCTTGAGGTGGCTGAAGACGTGCACCAGCGAATCAGGTGCGGCAATGTATTTTGCCTTGCTCAAGTCGACGTGTCCACCGTCCAGGCTTGATACGTATTCTTGGGCTGAGATCTTGCGATGTGCTGTCGAAGTCTTGGACGCTGAGAGTGTGGTTTGGGGGAATTGCCACAGCGAGGCGAGGAGTCCTAGCGGTTTGTATCAGACCGGTTATCGATATGCAGGCCTACGGGACGACTTACCTTTGGCTGGTCGTTGCTCGATGAGCCATTTGCTTTTACCTCCAGGTAATTGGGCCTCGATCATACAGACAGCGCAGTCTTGCTCAGCGACCTTCTTCTTTGGGATCTTCTTCGGGAACAATGAGCAGTAGCTGGTTATGGACTTGAGTTTGGCTGCAGGTATGGTAGCATCTTGCTTCTTTGCTTCCTCCTCCAGTTCTTCTGCACTCTCCTCCTTCAGCGGCTCGTCCTTTCGCTTGCTTTTTGTGCTACTCGTAAAGTAGTTCGATATTGTGTTAACAACTTTCGGTTCGCGCTTCCTCTTCCGCGAAGGCGTTGCCGGGGAATCCGCTCCCTCATCCTCTGGCGCCGTCACCAACTCCTCGGTATCCAACTGCTCGCACAACTCGCAAGCATCCTCGATATCCACAACAGCACTTTGCTTCTTCTCAGACAGAGCCCGACCCTCTGCAAACGCCCTGCACGTCTTCTGAATCGGGCACTCATCGCATTTCGGTCTGGGCGTGCATATGGTCGACCCGAGTTCCATGACTGCCTGGTTCCACTGCCCCGGGATCGCGCTCTGCTTCTCGGCCGAATTCCCAGACACGTGCTTGACTAGTCGATCGGCCGCGTCCCAGAGCATGTCACTGGCCTTCTTGTCCTTGGCATCGACGTATAATCCAAGCTGTCTGCTCAAGACCCTTGCCACATTGCCGTCTAATACTGGCTCTGGCTCACCAAATGCGATGCTGGACACGGCTCCTGCAGTATACCTCCCGATACCAGGGACTTCGAGAAGCTCCTCCACGGTATTCGGGATCAGACATGCTCCAGCATTGGACACCAGAGTCTGAGCGCCTTCATGCAGACGCGTCGCGCGAGAGTAATATCCAAGACCCTTCCAAGCGGACAGGACATCGTCGTGGCTGGCCTTGGCGAGATCCTGTACTGTTGGCCACTTTGCTATCCAGTTGTTGAAGTATGGGATGACGGTCGAGACGCGGGTTTGCTGCAGCACTGCGTGGGGGTTAGCGTGTCAAGCACGTGAGAGCGCGTCGACGAACCAAAAGGAAGAACGCGTATCTCATGAATATTTGATGAGAGCGGATCACCAATACATTGCGGATATGTAGTCTGAGGAACTTACTGATCTCGCTGACCCACACCTCATACGCTCTCTTACTCAATGCCTCCCTCAATGCCTTCTCCCGTCCGTCAAAGGCCTTAGGATCAATCCATTTCTTGCGCCATGGCATACTCCTGGCCTCTTCGATGCCTTCGAACCATGACAGCAAGGCATCGGAAGTGCCTTTGCTTTCAAACAATCGTGGGTAATGGTACGATGCAGCGTGGACGCGTGCTGGCGGGGAAGCTGTGGGTTGAGGAGTCGCGGGCTCGGGTATCCCCGGAATATCGGTCGTAGATGGCGCTTTTGGCGCTAATTTCTTCGGTAGCTTGCGTGGAGCCATAGATGTTCTTTGTGGGCAAAGAAAAAGAACGCAAATCAATGTCGAGGGGGATTCAATTTCGAGATGGAAATGTTGAGAGTGATAGCTAAGGGGAGATGCAGGCACGACTAGCAGTTGCACTAACTCTTAGCGTGTCATGGCTGGAAACACGCTAGGGCGCGATCTCGAGCTGGCATCCTCACATCTAGCGATCGAGCGTACAGACAGTAGTCTTCCACTCTAATTGCTTGTCATCTTGTCGTAGATGGCAATCTGCTCTCTTCAGGAATACATCCATAATCCTAAATCTAGGCTGGTTGCAACATCACATTGTGTTCGGGTAGACGTTTGCACTCCATAATTATTCACATTTCCATCATATTTCGCAACGATCAACTGTCTTGGTCCTACAGAATCATGCATGCGCTCATACCAACGCGCAAATACATGACCCTGCGACCATCATAAGACCCCAGCAACAACGCAAAGAACAAGGAAACGATGCTTCTCGACCCAAGAGGCGGGATTGATTTGTGGAAAGGTCCGCAAAGACAAGAAAAAAGACTCCAAACACTCGGCTTGATATCATGGGCCATAGACAACATACATGAGCTAGAACGTTAGGGCAACAATGGTACAGCGAAGCAAAGACAGACGTAAGAAATAGCGCGGTGCGATGAGGTATCTTACAAAGAAAATGTGAAGAATAGTGAGAAGATGAGACGTTACCACATGACAGCCCAACATGAACCCAAAAAAACGCCGTTGGTTGTCGCACTTTTGATGATACAATACGAAAGAAACGGCCAAAGCTACCGTCATACCAGTACCGGCCTGGGTGCAGCGACCGGAGGCGGCGGCGGTAGAGGCATGTTTGGTGGAGGTGCTGGTGGAGGGAGCCCCATGGCGGGCATGCTCCGGCGTGGAGTGACTCCTCGTACGGGCGCTAACGGCTGTCCATGTCCTCGCAGTGCTGTCAAGCTTGGAGTTGACTGCAGGTTGGAGGTGGGTTGCACAGATGCGCGCTTGCCAGGGACAAACGAAGGCGTACTCGCGATGGCACGAACGGGTCGCGAAGACGACAGAAAGGGAGCGGGATCGGAGCGGATCTGTACCGAGATGGGACGCCGCAACGGTTGGGAGGGAGGATTCGACTGGGTAGCTGTGGGCTGCGAAGTCGACGTCGCGTTTCCAGTAGCAGATGGTGGTCGCACAGGAGCAGTCACAGATCGGTTCACGACGATGCCGAGGGGGATTGGAGCGGGACCAGAAGGCGGCGCGAGAGATGAGTAGCGTCGCGGCACGACGAGGGATCCATCAGCATTCTGATTCTGAGGGCGGACTGGAAATGGTCGCAAGAAGGGCTTTGGCGTTGCGGATATCCTGCGCTCCGAGACTGTGGACAGGGTAGTCGCGGCAGGAAGGTTACCTATAATCGACTGCGGTCGTGCCGTGGGTGGTGTCGGCGCAGGATCCCGTGGGGGTGGTGATACTGTGGCACTTCTCGACGGCGGCGCGCTTGAGCTCCGATTACTGTACCGAGCTGGCGCCTGGGAGTGAAGCTGTGGCTGCGTACTATATCGGACAGGGCGCCCTGTGCGGTTGAGAGAATCCGACCCTGTTGCCAATGATGTCAACGGGACATGGAACTCTAGTTTACCGGCCTCTATACCGGTCGGGGATGTCGGTCCGTAGATAGAATGGCGTTGGGGGGCGGATGGTGTACGGGCGGATAAAGAGCCATCCTCATTGGTGACTGGCAGGGGCTGCATGGATCTTCGGCGAGTTGTGGTGTTGCTGGGGTTCATGTGAAACGACCTGAGGGACGTTGCGCTTCGAAGCGGCTCTGCCTCGGTAGGGGGAGAGAAATTTTCTTTTAGAGGCGTTGTAGGCGAAGGCGACGAGTTGCGCGAAGTGTTTCTGGTTCCAGGCATGGATGCTGAAGTCGCTGTCGAGACATACGAGAATCGTGATCGCTCGCGCAGCTGATCCAGTTGCATCTGATCATGGGAGACTGTTGTCGTCGCAATGGAAGACGCTTCGACAGATATGCGCTTCGTGCTGTTTCGCGAGGAAAAGACGCTGGATGTGTCCGCTATGCTGACAGTCTTCTCGCTGCGGTCGGCTTCCCAGTCCGAGGCCACAATCTTGGGTGATTCAGAGTACTGTGACTGTAATGGTGAATCGATCGGGGCCAGCTTGCTGACGCGGCTGGAGTCTCGCTGGACCAGATAGCGATGTGTTGGTGTCGGCGCAGGCTGGTCTTCGGGCAATCGATCCAAGGCAATGGAAGGCCTCTCAGACTCATCACTGGTCTTCATTCCGCCAAGCCCTTCGATTTCCTTCCGAACGGTAGTCATCCAGGACTCCATCTCTTCCGCACTTTCCAGGACCAGCAGGAAGCTTGTTGCTGTCTTCCTGGCTGAAGGGTTCTGCAGGCGCAGTCTTGAAAGAAGAGAGTGCTTCGGTGCAGGATTCGAAGTGCCATCCTCCTTTGCGCTCTGAGAAATTTGCAGGACCCAGTGCTTTCCGGGAATCAGATCGCATGCGAATGCCGCGGATTCTTTGCCGAGCTTTAAAACCTTCTCTGGCATGCGATCAAAGGGTCCGTCGCCAGAATATTGAAGCATGTGCCCAGAGGTGACTAACGCGTACACCTTGTTCGTCAATTGTGGGGTTGAGTTCACCACCGAGTTCGATAGTAGCCTCTTGTGTGTCTTCTCCAACTTCTTGTGCTGCTCCACACCGTCCTCGAGCGTGTTCGATAGATCGCGGTGACTGTCCATCCGTTCGCGCACCAATTCAGCTTGTCTCCTCTGGCTCTGGGTCCGGAGTAAGACATCGGGACTGAAGACACATGCTTGGACTGTGGCGTGCTTGATCGACTGCGGATAAGCTTGAAAGAGTGGGGGCGGTTCCCAGTGATCGTTGTTCGGGGGGCGCTTGACACTGGATGGTCTTATGGACATCGGTCGTAGCATCTGGCTGGATCGCATTCGTTGTATCGCTGGCGCGGGCGGTAGGGGATTCTGGCGCAGTGAGGACTTTGGAGGTGGTGCTGGCGCTGCTTTTGGGGGTGCCTGCGGCTCCATTGGTACAGCCAGTCCCACCTCTATGTGGCCTCTTGCCTTTTCCACCTTTGGCTTACTGAACAAGTTGAAGAGAGACATCTTGGAGGGCGCGCGTTCGAGCTTTGGTGCGGATTTACTCGGCGCAGGAGCCGCATCGGGCAGGGCGGATTTGGAAAATTGATCTAGAAGGTTTGCGCTGGATCGATTGCGCCGCCAGCGAGAAGACGAAGCATTGTCGGCGGCGAGCAGGCGCAGGCCATGCTTGGATTTGTCGTCGGGCGCCATAGCGTCACGAGGCCGTTTATAGTCGGTTCGAGAGTTAATACATGAACGTGTCCTAAGCAACGGGAACCGGTAATACAGAGCGGGTAGACGGGGTGGCGTGGATATCGAGTATGCAGAAAGTGGACTATAGGCCGGGTGAATGTGTAGGATTCGAACTTCAAAGTGCGATAGATTGTGGCACGGTGATTACGCAGAGCTCTAAGGATCGAATTGGCAGGGAAGACGGGGCTTCTGAAGCCGGGTGAATTGTTGGTTCGAGGTAACAAAGGGAGTGACTGTTGCTTGAGCGCTTTGGCGTAGGTATGCGAAATGTCGTGTAGGAATTGCCCCGTCCGGGTTTGTGGGAGCGTCCAGGCGCAGAAATTGCAAAGCAAGCGTAGACTGAAGGAGCGTGGGGCTATAGCAGAAAGCAGAAACTGATATCAAACGAATGTAGCGGACATGTGTCCTTTGGTAAGGGGTACTGCTGCAGATATGCGCGTAGGGAGAGAAGAAGGAGAGGGGACTTGAAACGGTCGAGAAAGGCTGATGGATAGTGGGTGACGAGAGCGTTCGCCCGGTGCCGATGTGCAGCACTCATGGCACCGCTTCCGCAGGGAGGGTTCTCAGGCATCCGCACCCGTGTGATTTGGAGGTGCTCGGGCGCGACAGCGGCCCCTATTCACAGGCCAAGGTGGCTAAAAACGCGATGGCGTCGTTTCCATGTCGCACTAGACCCGGTTCGCAGGTGGCTCCATCGCCGCAGCGGGGGGCTATCAGAGACCATGAGCCGTGGCGGTTTTGGCCATGTTTGACGACGGCAGCGATTCTGGGGGCGCTAGACTTGCTTTTCATATATAGTTTGGGGAGGGTGCCGGCTGTGTCGAGTTGCGGTGACTCTTGAGCTCACGAATCGCGACGAGGAGCGAAAGCCTCGGGTGAGAACAGACAGGAAGGCCCGAGGCAATAGCTCCATGAGTCTTCGCTATCACAGTCACAGCTGATCCTCGCCGGGAATGAGAAGTGTGATTGAGGGGCACGACCCAGGACGAGGCTCAGGAGGGCTTCCTCCGAGGCGCTGTGATTGGCACGGTGCAGTGACGGATTGGGGGCCTGAGAGGCCGATCCTGGAATCAGCTGCGAACGTCGAGTTCTCATCTTTTCGGGGACCCAGCGGCGCCTCCATTCGCAAGAAGAGCCACATGTCTGAGCGGCACGTGCGACGTTGGTGGTCTGTACTCGGTGAAACAACAAGAGGCACCGGGCTCTGGACTGCCATGTGTCCTGGTGGTAGGAAGACGGAGCAGGCAGGTCTCCCCAACGTTCACGCGTCGTCGCGTCGTTGCGTCGCCGCCTCAGCCCTGGGACCCGGCAGAGTGAAAGCGCACTGCAACGTGCATCCGCACGGACGGCTGGCGAGCCGCTTTCCGCCATCACGGCGAGGTCAGGCCGCCGTCGACCCATGCCTGGCCACGCTGCAGGCCGCCGAAGAGGGCAACGATGCGAGACGCGGGGAAGACGCGCTCGCGACGTGGAGATGAAAGATATCAACCGGCGTAAACAGCGACTTCAGGATGCACCAGCCCTGCGATGCGCCATGGTTTCCCCGTGGGTTGGCGAGTGGTGAGGATGTGGACTGGTTCCTGCAGTAGCACAGACCAGGCCAGGCCAGGCCAGGCCAACGCCCACCCTTCACCCCTCATCGTCGCCGTTTGCTCCTTCCCCGCCCCGCCTCTAAGCGGCCTGTCTCTCAGTCTGTCTGTCTGTCTCTCCACCGCAACGCGATCCACCACCTGACTGTCGCCTCCTTCCCCGGCTGGACGGGGTCATACACTCTGCGCGTGCAGCTGTGACTTCGCCCAAGCCGTCCATTCTTTGTCCTTTATCTTCGCGTCCCCATCGCGCCATGCCGCCCGACCTCAACTCCCTCCCGCCCTCGCCTTCACCCTCAGCGACACCCCAGACCCAGACCCAGACCCGCATCTCCGCAAACGAGCCCCCACGCGCAATGTCGCAGTCACCGGCGGCGTCGCATACCCCGCCGCACTCCCTCACCGCGGCGGCGACCATGAACGCCGGCCTGCAAAACGAAGAGCGCCGCACCTCCTCCGGTAGCATGCGCAGGGAAATCGAGCGTTCGCGGCGCCGCTCCTCGATACGCCTCAATCTCGGGCTCAACGATCCTGCTCTCCCAGCCCCCGGCGAGATGGCCAGTCCCTCCCGTACCCGAGCTCCATGGCCGCAGCAGCACTCTCCACACCACGAGCGCGCGCCCAGTCTAGGCGAATTGCACCAGGACTTCGAATACGAGTCGGAGGGGCAAGTGGTAAGTAAAGCACACTGCCCGAGGTCACAGGCAGCACGTGTAGTCATAATGGGGTGACGCAACTGACCCCGTGCTGCAGAACCGTCTGTTGAACATGATACGCCAGCAGCAAGCGCACATCCAGCAGCTGCATAACAACAACCCCCCGACTTCGGCCGTCGACGACAGCACACCCACCTCTGAGCGATCCATGAATCTCCCTCCACAGCCCTCGCAATCCACCATATCCCCTTTGCCCGGCGCTGCGGCTCCTCGCTCGCGATCACCCTACGCTATGAACCACGGGACCATCAGCCGCCACTCCTCCATGGCAGATCGCTCGCGGGGCAGCAGTCACACGGGCTCGCCTGCTCTGCGGCCCTCGTCTGGCTATGGCTTTGGTCCGCACGACAGCAACGACCTCCTGCCTGGTGCTGCAGTGACCACGCGGGATGAGAGCGCTTTCTACCAGGCAGAGACGCAGATGTTGACTAGGGAGAACCAGATGCTCAAGCTGCGGATACGCGAGTTGGGTAAGTCACCTTACCTCTACGAAGTTTGAAGTTTATGAGTCGAGGGCTGACACGGCTACAGAGCGACAACTCTCCGAGCTCAACCCCACAAGTCCAATCACCCACTCCCCACTCACATCGTCGAATCTGCACAGCAGTCCCCCGATCAGCCGGAGACAAACCATGAACGTACAGAGCAACGCAGAGTCGAACACTGCGCAGAACTCTGGGACGTGATGGCTGTCTTTGCCTTCTTCTCTTACGAGTCGGCGTGAGCTTCAAGCTTTGGTGCAGCGGAGTTTAGGATATGCATTGGGAGCGTGTCAAGCGGCGAACTAGCCGTCATTTGTGGAAAGGAAAACAAGGCGTTCTGGTCAATACGGTGTGGAGTTTACGGGCGCACAACAGGCAAAGAGTTTGATCATGCTAGTATTCGCGCTCTCTTGTCAATGGAGCGGTGCGGACAGCTGTTTAGCGAAACGTGTCTCCCTTAACGCAAGGGTCATCGCAAGACAAGACAAATTACCGTTCATCTCTTTTGCGCACATGCAGTGTGGTCCACGTAATCAAAATATGATATACACTGCTAAGAAGCTGCGGCCCCCCGAGTTCGCTCTCGTAAACTTCAACGATGAACCCGACAATTTCCTACACTGCTCCTAGCCCAGCCCATCCGAAATCCCCAATAGCACCCGAACGCCCAGCCAACCCGCCGATCCATGCAAGGACGAAGAGAAGAGAAAAGGTAAGGTGACTCTGCAGTGCTACCCATTCCTATACTGCCGTGTAACCCGCTCCCAAATGAACACAATCGCCCGTAAAAGTTACTCTAGTCCGAGTCATCGGCTTCTTCCACCATTGCGCGCTGCGGCCGCTGGGTTGTGGTACCCGAGGGAGCGGCCGGTTGCGAGCCGGTGGGCTGCGGTGCCGAGTCGACGTTCGTTGGAGCGGGAGCAGGCGTAGCGTGTTCGGGCATCGGCGATGTGCCTTTGCCTTTCTTGACCGGTTTGCCCTCGGCGGCGGCCTTTGCAGCGGCTTTGGCGGCTTTCTTCTCTTTGCGCTGGCGCTTTTTGGCCTTGATATCCTCTGCCGTCTGTTTTCGAGTTAGATTTCGGAAGCAGGAAGGGGGAGAAGTGCTGGTGACGTACCTCCTGCCAAGCCCACAAGGGACGGAACGAGTCGAAGAAGCCCACATCCTCGAACAGATTGGGATACAGCCACAGTCCCGGCGGCGCCGCAAACAGGGTAATGATGAACAGGATCAGACGGAAGATGGCCATGGCGAAGAACAGGCCAATCAGCCCGAGCATGCCCATGCTGAGATACCACACTCCCTGCCTCACGACAAGCGGCCAGAGCGGGAACAGCACCACTGCGAGGATGGCACAGAGTACACCCACTGCGTACAGCTTCTGCTTCCACTGCGAGCCCTCGTACAACCAGATGTAGTAGCAGTCGTCGTTGGCTTCCTGGTGCTGCTCGATCTTCACGGTCCAGAGACCCTTGATGCGCTTCGGCTTTGCGTGGTTGTGGCCCTCGTGGCCTTGCGCGGGGTCGACTTTTGAGACGCGCAGAGCGAGCATGGAGAGGGGGAGCAGCTTGAAGGTGTTCTCGGCCGAGGCGCGGTCGTGGACTTCGGGGAGGAGGGGATTCTTGGAGCGGGCTTTGACATAGGCAGGGGACTGGAGGGCGCGGATGGCTCGCTTGACTATGATTTCGATCAGCTTGTGTTCTTCTTGGAAGATGTCTGCGGGGCGGATGCGCACCTCTAAACATGTCTTTGCGCTTCTCATCGTGTATGACCGTCCGCGGCTTCAGCTCCTGCGACTTGAGCCAGTTGGCCACAGCCAGAGCCTCCGGTTTTGGTGGGCCGGGCTGGATGGGCTGCTGTTGCGGGTGCTGGTGCTGGTGTTGCTGCAGCATTTGGGCTTGTTGTGCCTGCATCTGCTGTTGTCGGATCCTCTGGACGTATTCTTGAGGGCTTATTCCGTGCTTGGCGGCTTCTTCTGCGATTTGGCGTTGTATTTGTGCCATTTCTTGCGGGGTGGGTTGACGCATTTGACCCGGGGGAGGAGGCCCGTGAGGAGGTCCTTGGGCGCTCATGGTGTGAAAGCTTTAGGGGTGAAACTCGGGGTTTTTTTGGTGAATATGAAGTCTTCGGGTAGTGAATCGTGGTGTTAAAGGTGGAAAAGAAAGAAAGGTGGACAATTTCATCAGATGTTCGGAAATCTAGTGAAGCCACATCGCAAAAAGTACACGGTTCCATGGCCCCCATGTCGCTCGGTTGGACGTTTCGCCGCGCCGGATCATTGGCTTCGCTTAATCAGCAGTCCTCCGAAAATCTTCCCTCTCGAAAATTGGTCTGCCTCTTCACCTCACAACGTCACGTCGCATCTGTTAAGTTTCTACCCACGCAGTCCGCTTGATGCCCAGATCATAGTAGGATTTCTAGGCGTCATTCACACCGCCTTGAGCTCTCGAAAGTAAGCCATCCCCACAAACGCTCTCATCAGCGTAGATGAGCTGACGTGAACAGCAACTTCTTTGTCTCCGTTATGGCTCCTCAATGGAAGTCCTTGTCCCAAACGCGACGGCGCACCACAAGATGCTCGCATCACTGTGGCTGCATTCTGGAGTCGTCCATAGTCACCTATCCCCTGCGGCAAGGCAGGCGGCGTTGTTCCATCCTGAACTAACGTCGTGTTACTGCGTACAGACCCAGAGAGCAAACTCCAACACGGAGCAACCATGTATCCCCGCCGCCTACAGACATCCACTTTGTCTGATCCGTCATCCTCTGCTCCTGGCGCCTGGTTGCTCGATATTGCGAACAACTATGCCTCTTGCTTGCGCTGGACGGGCGGCAGGCGGCATATCCGCCTATCACGATCTTCCCGAAGACGCCGTCAACATGCAGCATACTCTAAGCTCGCGGAGTAGGGTTCGACCCGCCGATACAGCTTGCACAGGCAACGTGATGTACCACTTTACCAACACTCTGGCCCTTACCTCTTGTCTCCGGACTCGACCATGGTTTAGGCCTATTTTGGTGTAAAGGAGATGAACGAAGACCTTTTACTCACCGCAAACTCTTCCCATGTGGGTTCGGCGGTCCATCATCTCAGGTCCACATATAGTAGACAGTTCGACTCGAGTCGTGTGATGGCCGTATAACTTTCGCGTTTCAGAAGTGGATCTTCAAGTCTAATTCCGACCTGCGCCCTCTCAATAAGCTCTGGTATTCGGTACAGGTGAGACGGGGCAATGGGATTGGCAGTGGCCCGCTTGGCGCATGCCTAGTAATTGTGGATTTTCGTACATGTGCCCGCCTTCTTCGTCCATCCAACCCCGACGTTGGTCAAAGGATGGTAAGCATAGCTGCGGCGGGCTAGGGTGTCCTTGTGCATAGACATGTCGGATTCGGCAAGATAATCTAGGCTAAACGGTTCGCGACGATGCTTGCTTGTCAGACGCAGCGGGCTGCTGCAAGAGCCCCATAATTAGAAGAGAATTCTACGCTGATGGCCTCCGAAGGCACCGCAGACGGGGTGTCGTGGGAAAGCGCGGCTCTGGTGCATTCGCAGGATGGTTGCAATAATGATAATCCGGCGTGGTGGATGCAGTGGACGGTCGGCCTGATTCACAACCGGCGCTGATCCCGACCGTTGAGTGGCAGGCTCTTGCGGCGTGACTGAGGATATGCAAGCCACGGCCTTCTGTTTCGTCCAATTCCGTGGGCATGCTGCTGTGTGAGCGCCTTTGCACCCACGAATTCGGCTGGCGGCAGCGGGCTTTTCCTGGCCATAATGGCGTGTCGACGGAGGCCTCCAGGGCGCCCTGTGAGAGCTCGTCGCCAGATTGTATTGAAGCAGCGGGCAGCAGGCAGCCTGTTTGCGTGTCGTCTTCACACCGTGTGTGCTGCCGCTGCCGTCCAAGCCGCTCGCCGATCGACACCATTGGCCTGCTGCGCGTCCGCACGGAAAGCCCCAGACGACGCCCGCTTTGGCGCTGACAAGGGATGGCAGCCACCATGTCGAACCATCCATAGCGTGGTGCCAACGCCTCGATCCTCGTCATTGCCCCATCCCGCCTATCCTGCTGAACAAAACCTCTAGTCGGCGCACCCGGGACGACATACCCTCCTCGCTCTCTTTTGCTGTTTGATGCCGTCTGCGCGGCGGCTGGTGTTGACGTCGAACCCTGAGCGCCCGAGCGACGGCCCCCAGCTGCGCCCCTTTGCACGCTGTGCTACGTCCCACGCTCGCCAATCCGTCCCTGTGCGCCCTGCGAGTGCTGCACCTCGCCCAGGCCGACACCCGTCCGACTGTGCCCTAGAAAAGAGCCCTCAAGGCCCGGCGATCCTGATTCCTGACGGCGGACGGACGGCTATAGTGGGCACCCTGCGCTGCCTGGTTGCGTGCGTCGCTGTTGTTAGTCGCGCCGTGTTCTACGAGCGAGTGGTCTACCGTGCTGTGGATTGCCTTCTGGGCTAGCAGCCTGGGAGAGTCCTGCGTCGTACCTTCCTCACCACCACACATTGGCAGCAGCAGCAGAGCAGCATCGCCCGTGCTTGACCAGCCCCTCACTCCTTCCTCGCCGGACCGTTTCTGCACACGATCGCTCCTTCCCCCGCTCGGCCCGCACGCCCCCTCCTCGACCTTCGAGACACCCGCGAGCGCTCACCGCAAAAAAAGGACACCGAGCCCACTCACCTCTCTACGACTGCTGCTGAGCCCAGCATCGCGAATACATACCACGATTAGAACAAGCCGGAGCGCCGCCTGGCATCAACCAGTGTGGCGCCTCCGGTGTTAGAAGCTTTGGTCACGATTACAGAGATATGTCATGCGTAGGAGGCCGACGACGACTTCGCAAAGGCATAGGCACAAGCCGGTCTTGGTGAAAGCGTCTTCCGGGGGCTGAAGTGCGTTGCCTTGCCTTCGCTATATACTGGCAGCCCATCGGTCTTCGCTGGGCACGACTGCTTCGTCGACGCATTCAACCACCTGAAAGAAATAACACCTCGGCCGTCTTGGCATCTAATCTTACTTAGAACGCCCTCTACCCTCCCCAAAACATCTCCGCGGCCTGATCGATCATGACTATGGTTCGACAGTACCCCCCGCAGCCGCAGCCGCCGCTATTCACCCCACTAGGACCCTACCAACAACCACCCCCCGCCTCTCNCCATGGCCAGCTGCTCCGAAATGTGCCGATACTCGATCAGACCAACTTTCCTCAGCAATCGCTGCCCCTCCAGTATGCCCACCCGCTATCACGACATGACTCGTACTCGCGAGGCTCAGAGCACGGCCAAAACAGAACAAAGCCCCCAGAGCACATGCTCCGGCGTAAGACACCAAATGGCATCCTTGCAGCAGCGTACGACGGCACATCGGTGGAAGAGACGGAGAAGCCGCATGCCACCAAGCACATTCTCTTACCAGTCACAGCCACGGCCAGCATTCCGTACGGACTCAAGCAGGAATTGCCTCTCAGATCCCAAGCTGTTCATCCCGATTTCACCCAGAACACGCAGGATGGCACGTCTGATTGGAGTCCAAGCCTGTACTTCGAGATTGGCTCTGGGCAAACAAGCCGCCAGCATGCTTTGCCCCAGATCGATTCCATGTTGAACCAAATACCGCCGCTACAGCCGCATCCCCACTACCCTATGTATGGCAATGCATTTGGCGCCGCTCCGGAGCCTTCTCTGCAAAGTCCGCTAGGACCGACAGTCTCCAACGATCAAGGTCCCTTTGGGCCGTACTGGCATGATGGCACCTACATACCATATCGGCCTGCTGCTCTGCGAGATCCACGCTTCTATAACCACCACACTCCTAACTGGACACATCCTCAACATAACGCTTTCATGAGTCATGCACCGTACAGCGCGATACCCAATATGAGCAATCTCCACCATCCTTATCAGTTGCAGCAGCCTCACAATGCCTATGGCAACATTGGCAGACCAACCTTGGACTTCACCTCCGCCTTCCCACCACCGCATCATAACGCAGCTCTAGACTACCAGAATCAACCGATACCCCCACCTCCTAGTCAGCACGCACTTGTGGACTACTCTTTGTCATCCTCAGGGCAGACCACACCGGTTGCTGACCATACCCCGGCCACTACTCCCCTCGCCGAGTTTGGACCGCAATCGATCAATGCCCAAAGTAGGGAAAAGGTATTCTCGTGGGCCCATACTGCCTACGTCGATCTGCTGAAATATCTGCAATCGACACGGAAGCCAAGCTCGCACCATCATTCGAACAGCCATCATCATCATACGAGACCTCACATCTACCCCAAACCACCACGACAACCTGCAGCCAACTTCTCTAGCTCATCAAGCAGCGCAGCCACCCAACCAACCGATCGTCAGGACACCTCGCAAGCCGCAAGAATCGATCCCATCGGACACTCACATCCGAATAGAGATGTACTACATAGACCTCCACACCATCGTGCGTCTGTGTCATGGACACTGGGCGCGACCGATCCAGGTCTACATCGGCAACCGTGGCAATCAGCGCAGGCACAGCCTTTTGGACCACCGCTTGTGTCCGGGATGGAACCCCCACGCCCATTACGGCGCATGTCGGGCTCTGTTGCCGGTGTCCACCAGACTTTCCGCCAGGACGTGCCTCCAAGTATGACGGCGGCCTCTGCATTGGATGCGATCACGAAGCATTGCGAAGAAAGCAAGTGGAAATGGGTAGATGGCATGCTCCTAGGAGGCTGTCTTGCATATGCTTTGGGAGATTATCAGAAAGCTCAAGACTGGTACAAGCACATCCTCACGATAGATACAAAGTAAGTGAATGATCACATGAGACAGCCTAAGGACAAAGCTAATGCAATCCAGCCACGTTGAAGCCACTTCGAATCTTGCTGCGACGCTTCTCGCACTCCAGCAGAAGCGGGAAGCAGAGCGATATTGGAAACGTGCTGTTAAGCTCCGGCCCAGCTATTTTGAAGCTGTAGAACATCTGATTGGACTTTTGTGCAGTGATCACAGAGGGCAAGAAGCTGTGCAGGTGATCGAAGAAGTTGAACGCTCACTGAGAATGGTGAAGAAAGGCGACATTCTGAAACACTCGGATCTGCAGAGCGAGCGATCGACTTCATCCGTTAGCGAATCACCAAGCCTATCAGAAGCGTCGGATAAGCCCTTCTTTGAATATGATGCGGACAACGAAAATGTCATCAAGGAGGATGAGCTTCCGGGCTCTGACCAACCAGGCTTCGGTTCGAGTGGTTATGCCATTCCTGGAGCCGATAACGGCCGCATACTTGCTCTTGTCCATGCGAAGGGCAATATGCTATATGCCTTGGGCGACAATGCAGGTGCAGCAAAGGCTTTCGAGAATGCCGTCCTCATTGGAGCTGGGCATCAGATTCAGCATATCAGTGGCCTGATCAAACACATCCTTGCTGTCGTCAGCTACGAAGCATCAGAACGCTCTCCAGATGGACGTCACCCTCCTCCTTCCACCGATCCAATTCTTCTGCATCCCGACCCAGCGCTGAAGACGGCACAGCTATGTTTCCCACCCCATGGTCACCTGCCAGGACTCCAGTATGTGCACGGCGAGGGAATGGCTCGCAAGGCCGCGATCTCCACAACGAGCAATTCTCTATTGTCTCTAGCCAAAATCTTCCAGGATGGCATGGCGACGAATTCTCCAAAGGCCACTGCATTCCAGAGCAACTATGGAGTCAGAGAAATCCTCGCCTTGTACTACCTCTCGCTGTCCCTCCAGCCTAGCCCCTCCACGGCCAATAATGTGGGTATACTACTCGCCAGTGTCCAGCAAGCTGCCCCATCGAAGCAGATCCAAGTGTCTCATCCAATGCCGAAGCCTCAGATTCCGGGGCTCGTACCAGGCAGCGGCATCGCCCTTGCTCTTGCGTATTACAACTATGGACTGCTGCTCGACTCTCGACACGCCCACCTGTACACGAACCTCGGCAGCCTGTTGAAGGATATTGGTCAATTGGACGTCGCCATTCAGATGTATGAGCAGGCTGTGGCGTGTGACAAGAACTTCGACATCGCCCTCGCCAATCTCGCAAATGCTGTCAAGGACAAGGGCCGTATCAGCGACGCCATTGTATTTTACAGGAGAGCTGTCAAAGCTAGTCCCGATTTCGCGGAAGCTGTATGTGGTCTCGCCAATGCTCTGAACTCAGTTTGTAGCTGGAGCGGGAGGGGTGGCATCGCAGATGATCTTGGTGCTCGAGATCGCTGGCATGTCGACGACAACGGCATGCTTCTAGATGCTCGAATACCAGGTGCGAAGAGCAGTGGATGGATTCACAAAGTCGTCAGCTTGGTCGAGAAGCAACTCGCGGACGGTGAAGATTGGGGCCGGGGCATCATGGATGAGCAGTTCATTCAGGATGTCACCCGTCCTCTCGCACTCACTGATGGATCGCCGCAAGATATCAAAGAGCAGCAGATCGAAATACGGGGCGAACTGATCAAGTGGAAAGGTCAGAAATGGGAAGGTGCTCGTCTGGTTCGACTCGTCGAGCGTGCCATCAGGCGGCTTACTTGGCAATGGTATCAAGACAGGTACATCTCTGGCAAGCAGCGACCATCCGGAAGTTACCGAAGACCGCAACTACCGGCTGCCCTGACTGTCCCAGCTGCGCCGACTGTCCTTCCGTTCCACACCTTCACCTGCCCTATGTCCGCGAAGCAAATCCGCTTGATCTCCCAACGAAATGGCCTACGAATATCCTGCTCTACCCTTCGAGCTCCATGGCTTCCTTCAACTGTCTACGCGCCACCAGCGCCACCACAGCCTTACCTAAAGGTTGGATACGTCTCTTCAGATTTCAACAACCATCCGCTCGCGCATCTGATGCAGTCGGTATTTGGTCTTCATAACCCTGCGCGCGTAAAGGCCTACTGTTACGCTACAACGGCGAGTGATGGTTCTGTCCATCGTCAGCAGATTGAGCGAGAGGCCCCAGTGTTCTACGACGCGAGCAGCTGGCCGGCGGAGCGTTTGGTTGGTCAGATCATTAACGACGGCATTCACATCCTCATTAACCTCAACGGCTACACTAGGGGTGCCAGGAATGAAGTCTTCGCTGCTCGACCCGCCCCAATCCAGATGTCGTTCATGGGTTTTGCCGGTACGCTTGGCGCTGAATGGTGTGACTACCTCCTCGCAGATGATACCGCGGTGCCGCCAGACACCCTTCGAGAGTGGCGCCGGAACATCGACCTTCAAGACACCCTCCGTGATGAGAACAGCGGCGGCGAGGATAACACCTGGATCTATGGCGAAAACATTGTATACTGCCGCGACACATTCTTCTGCTGCGACCACCGACAAAGCGCTCCCGATGCACAAGGGCGACAGTTGACTTGGGAAGAGGAACAACAAAGACGGTGGGCTATGAGACGGGAGCTCTTCCCTCACCTGCCACCAGACACCATCATTTTTGGAAATTTCAACCAGCTCTACAAGGTAAGTGCGCCATTCGTATTACGGTCAACCCAGCTGACATGGCCAGATTGAACCCACCACATTCCGAACGTGGCTTCGCATCCTAGAGAAGGTCCCAAATGCCGTCCTTTGGTTGCTTCGATTCCCCGATCTCGGCGAGACAAACCTTCGACAGCTCGCCTTCCAATGGGCTGGCGATCAGGTGGCCCGTCGCGTTATCTTCACCGACGTCGCACAAAAGAGCCAACACATTGCACGCGCACGCATTTGCGATCTGTTCCTTGATACACCGGAGTGCAATGCGCATACTACCGCTGCCGACGTACTCTGGTCTGGAACGCCTTTACTTACTTTACCTCGGTACAAGTACAAGATGTGCTCGCGCATGGCGGCATCAATCCTAAAGGGCGCGCTTCCCAAGACACCAGAGGGTCTACAAGCTGCGACCGAGCTCATTGCAAGCAACGATACCGAGTACGAAGACAAGGCTGTCAAACTCGCCCGCGATTGCGTCTACACCGGCCACAGGGCTTCTGGTCGACTCAGCGAACTGCGACGAATTCTGTACGAGTCGCGGTGGACCAGTGCGCTATTCGATACCCGCCGGTGGGTGCAAGATCTCGAGGAGGCGTACGAGATTGCATGGAACAAGTGGGAGAGGGGCGAAGGAGGTGATATCTGGCTCAAGCACAAGCCCATCGCAAGAGCAGTGTAGGATTTGAGGCGACAAAAGTTGGTTGCATATCTGCATTCATTGGCGATAGAATTGCCTTTCTGTGACTCTCTCCGCCATCGCTGGGCGGGAGGGTTCGCTTTATTGGATTGAAGAGCCGTCCTTTTGTGCGAGCGGTGTGCATTTGAGCCCTGTCTTTCGGCACGGTTCCAATATACCCATGGAAAGTTTTATCTGGTCACTTATATAGCATGTCTAGCATGGTCTGCCTGTCTACCATCTTTGACGGCATTTATATGGCGTTGTGTGGGGCTCTGGATATGGGAAGACAAGTGGTGGAGACCTTCATTGGTGGAGAATTGAATTGGATATCTTCTTTTTTGGCCATAAGTTATACATTCATCGCTCACTGTCCCACATCAAGAAGCTACGCAGAGTGGTCCGCGATCCAGCAGTCGTGGCCTGACAGAGTCTTCAAGCACATCGCGTACAGCTGCCTACACGAGAAGCACTGCATGAGCGCTTGTGTCTTGCATGTCTGTGGCTGCCAGCGCGGGAAGATTTGACATGGCCATGCCAACTCTGGTCTAGTGCCTGCATCCTCGGAGAGAAAGACTCCCCGAGTCTTGGCTTGCGGGTCATCTTTGGCCTTCAAAACGCAGACATGCCTCTCAACGTCGGTCTGCAGTGCGCTTGAGTTTACGCGTCGGCGTGAAGAGGAAGCAAAGAAATGGGCGCAGTCTTGATAGAGACACGAGGCTCGATACCGAGGGGAGTGTATAAAGAGAGAGGATGAGTTGCAGTGGGTGACGGAAAGCACTCCGCAACCACGACACTTCCAATCGTTGAGATCGAATATCTACACCGTTCTCTCCTCCCTCGACTACAGTGTTCGCAATTATGAGCACCACCTCGACACCCAAAGAAACGATCGCCTTCTTCGGCGCAACTGGCGGCGTAGCACTCTCTTCCCTTGCGCTTGCGCTCAGAGATGGATACCATTGTACAGCTCGTAAGCTCCCCTCTCTATCCCTTTCGCATCCCACCTCTTCCGCACTCTCCTCACAGTCATTACCACGCCTACTCACAACACAACAGTGGTCCGCACGCCCTCCAAACTGACCTCCCTCCTCACCACCACTCACGGCATCCCGCAAAATACGATCGACACATACCTCACCATCGTCCCCGGCAACGCAAAGGACCCAGAAAGCGTCGCGAAAGCCCTCATTTCTCCACTTGATTCTACGAAACTCGTCGACACCATCTATTCTAGCGTAGGCGGCGCGCCCAAATTCCGCTGGTCCCTCACCTCGCCTTGCACAATCGACGACCCGAATATCTGCGAATCCAGCATAGCTGCCCTCCTTACCGCTCTCTCCACCCTCTCCGATTCAGGCCTCTCCACCACTTCAGAGGGCACCAAACCGCTTCTCATCATCATCTCAACGACAGGCATTACAAAGGGTGTGAACGACACGCCCTGGTTGTACAGGTGGATGTATCCGTATTTGATCCATGTGCCGCATGTGGATAAGCAGAAGATGGAGAAGTTAGTGAGAGAGGAGGTAGTAAAGGACGGGAAAAGGATTGGGGGGTATGTAGTCATTAGGCCGACGCTTTTGACAGATGGGATGAAAGGCGTGGGAAGCGTAAGGAGTGGGTGGGTGTGGGATGATGAGGTGGGGAAGACGGAGAAGGCTCCGGGGCCAGCGGTTGGGTGGACGATTGGGAGAGCAGATGTTGGTTTTTGGACTTGGGAGAATGTGGCCAGGAAGAGAGGCGAGGGGTGGGTGGGCAGGAGTGTGAGTTTGACGTACTGATGTGATGGAATCTGGGTCATTTGGGGGTTTTGATTTTTTGTAAACAATTAGGGCGATAGAGGGACTTTGGTAGGGTTTCGCAGGGTATCATGGCACAAGATATGGTATTCCCGGCGGTCTTAGAAGGTAATTTTAATCGCGATTCTCTTATCGCTCTGGCTTTGCAAGAACCTTCTTGTCTCGCACTTGCACAGCCTGCTATTGCCGTTCGTGGGAGGAAGTTATTCCTGCTTCAGTATAGGGTTCTCGCGGTCAGCGTCATCACCTGCAAACGTCACTCTATTTCGGAACAGCCGTTTGCACTCGTCAGCTTACATACATTCTCTCCCACGTGTTCGCTCCATACACCGAACTACTCCCAGCTTGGCAAAGGTGGTCAGCGCAGGTACCCGAAGAGCCGCGTACTAACAGCAATCGATATGGTAGTCCGAGGCGCCTTTCGTGCCACATGTGCCATCATGTACTTCTCTAGGGTTAGATTGGCAGCCACACTTGATCATTCAGCTTCCATGAACAGTACCGTCAGACTCAGCCCGCGCCTCGAAGTAGCCCGTGATGCATGAGAAGAGGCGCAAAGCATATGCCGTAGGGCCGTGTAAAGGACCGTAGTGTATAAAGGCAGGGAGAAAGTACCTTATATACTTACGGGAAGAGCATCTCACTCAACATTGCAAATATCCAACCATCATGCCTCCCTACCTCGATCCCCTCAACCAGGCACTCGCTGACGAGTTCTCCACCCAACCACCCCTGGAGGACTTGTCGGTTGCACAATTCCGTACCCTCTTAGAGCAACTCCAGGAGCATACACCAAACCCTGACGTCTCTCGCACCAGCTTCACCGTACCCTTCGAAGACGGGGTGGAAGTATTTGTGTTCAAGCCCAAGGGCGCGAAGGGTGACTTGCCGGTCGTCTTCTATATTCATGGCGCGGCCTGAATCGCTGGAACGTCAGTACCAATACCACATCCAGCCCCAAGAGAGGTGATGAGCTGACGGAAGAACAGGCATACGTCGTACGACAGCATATGCAGCGACATAGCGGTCCAAACCGGCTTCGCAGTCGTCTTCCCTGAGTACACACTCGCGCCCGAGGCAAAGTATCCCACTCAGCAAGAGCAGTGCTATGCGGTCGTGAAGTGGGTATCGCAGCATGGGGATAGCAAAGGGCTGTCGCAATCGTCTTTCGCGCTCGTGAGCGACAGTGCTGGAAGTGCGTTCTGCTTCCTCTTCCCCGCGCCCAGACTCCAGCATCCATATACTTACACTCCGCAGGCCAGCTCGGCTCCGCCGTCAGCATCCTCTGCAGCGCGCGCAAACCCGTCATACCACTATCCGTTCAAATTCTCATCAGCCCAGTGACTGACACAATAAGCTCTGACCGCGACACCCCTTCGGAATTCCGATTCTTCAACGGGCCCCTTATTACTGTGCCCTTCCTGCGCAAGGTTCTTGACTTGTATATTCCGGATCCCAAGGATCGCGAATCCGAACTCGCCACACCCCAGCGCATATCAGCAGCCCATGCGAAGAAGCAGCCTCCAACGCTCATTGTAAACTCTGCTGTTGATCTGTTGAGGGACGACGGAAGACTTTTTGGAGAGGTACTGCAGAAGGCGGGAGTGGATTGCGTTGTGCTCGAGACGCTGGGGCAGCTGCACGTTAGTAGTGTGCTGGAAGCGACGAGGAGTGGGCCGACGCCGACGGTTGTGGTCAGATTGGTGGTGGAAGAGTTGAAGAGGCGGCTTGTATCAGGGGCGGTGAAGGGGACGAAGAGGGCGATGAGTGAGATTGTGGATGCGGAGGATGTTCAGGGCGAAGAAAAGGCACACAGCGTAACGAGGAGGAAGAGAAGAACGAAGAGGAATGGGTATTGAGGCTGAGGCACGGTGGTCGAATAGGTTAAGAAATTTATAGTGGGGAGATTGGTTGAATATGAACGTTGTACAACTTTTTCCAATAGGCAATGGACGCCGTTAATATACTGATTGAAGACCGAGTGAATGCTTTCATGTCGCATTCCTGACGATTACGGAAGATTTTCGCCCTTGCGTAGGCCAGAACGTGTCGCGTGTTCCTTGCGAGCGACGGTAGAGCCGACATGAAAGTCACAATGGGACCCAACAAGCAGAACGTCATGGGGCGTTTACAAAGGATGGATCAGAAGCAAATTGAAAGCAAGAGGTTGGAAGGCTGTCGGCCGGGGAAGACCCTCGGGGACGCAACCGCCCACGGTGCCAGATCGCGAGGCGGCGTCTGAGCCCAGTCCCGATCGGGCTAAGTACGGTCGCGGCTTCTAGGGCTCATCCATCCTCAAATTTCTCCTCTCTGCGGGCTCTTCGACTGTTACTCACCTCTAAATTGCCATGAAGAGGTCGCAGAGTACCAGGAGTCCTCTTTTCCCCAGATTGCATATAGGGCTGTGTCTTTAGCCCCTAATGTTCAGTTTTTGGGCGAGTCTACATAGGGGCGCGTACGCTCGGCGACTTGTACCTCGTCTTGCAGTCTTTTCTTTTCACCTTCGTCGGTCTCGAGCGGATTGCATCCATGCCTCCTTGTCCAAATGTCACACGGACTGCACTACGAAGATACACAAGGTGAGCGAAGAGCGGAAGACGAAGCGCCAATCTGTCTCCATAGGGAAGAAAGTTGCCAGATTGCCCGACCATGCAGAAGTTGGGATCGTGGGCTATGCTTGATCCCATCCGCGCCTTTGATGCAGGCCATCGTCACAGCCAAGAGTAATATCAGACTGATATTACTCCAGAGATCTGGACTGCATCTCTAACCCTCGTATTCTCCGCGCCCGCCTAGCCCTACCAAGCCCTTAAACGAATCGACGGTCAACCATAGCCAACGTTTGGCTCTGTAGGCATTCCAATCTTGATCTAGATCTTCAGCTTTAAGCCACTCGCCAATGCTTCCTCGGCGTTGACCGCGATTGCATCTGTCAACTTCTCGGCACCATACGGCAGTTTCCAGATGTGTATCACGACCGCCACTCTGGCTCGCGGCTTGCAACCACATGCCAGCCTCATTTCATTAACGAGGCTCTCAGCCTTGCTTCCAGTATAGCAAGAATTCGAGGCTGATCGAGCCTGAACAGCTGTGCCAAAGCTCAGGAATAGTTATGATATTCTATTCACTTCATCTGGATGCCGCAGCTGAGGGAAAAGATTCGCTGCCAAGCCGCCGTGGCGCTGGCTAGTCGTTATGCTAACAAATATCAAGGACCACGAGGCTGGACTCTTGGTGACCCCTGTTCTCCCTAGATCCAGATGCGTTAAAGAGCAGCATACCTTCTCATCCCTAGGTTGTTAAAGGGCTCTGGAAACTCTTACCTCGAAACAGTCTGTCAAGATGGTGCTTCCAACTCTATCCTCTCTTTCCGTGATACTGCTTGGGGCATGCGTATCTGCCCAGACAGTAATCGATCCGAACTTCTTCCCAAGCCTAACCCCGCAGGAGAAGCTGACATGGGTTGATTGCTATGGGAGCTTCAAGTGTGCTCGTCTCAGGGTATAGATTTTCTTCGCAAGAGACTAGGTAATCGCTCACAATCATCTCAGGTCAATGCGGACGTCAGTGGAGGGAACAAGAAGGACAAGGTCGACTTGGCCATCGCTAAGTATCCTGCTAAGAGTGGGAAGAATACTGGCACAATGATCTTCTCTCTAGGTATGTACTCAAGTATTCGTGTCTTCTTCGACTGACTGACGATGACTAGGGGGCTACAGCCAGTCCAAGTAAGAATACGCCTCGCAAGCGCAAGGTACCCACTAACAGCAACCTAGCACGAACGGCGTCATCCAGATAGTCCCCAATTTCGCTGATTTGTATCCCGACTACGACATCATTGGTATTGACCGTCGCGGCACAGGCTACACTACGCCCACACTTAAGTGCTTCCAGGACAACAACGCCCGAAACGCGTGGTTGGCAGCCGAGCCGGCCGTTCTCGGGACATCCAAGGCCGCACTCGACGCTCACCGAGCGCGAGCTAAGACATTCACGAAGCAGTGCGAGAAACTGGGTGGAGATGCTGCAAAGTGGATGGGCACGTACCCAAGCGCCGTGGATGTCTACACTGTCATGAAAGCCATTGGCGAGAAGCAGATCCACTGGCACGGTCTCTCATCCGGTACCCATACCGCTCAGACGTTCGCAGCTCTGTATCCTGACGCCGTCGGCAAATTCGTCCTCGATGGTATGCAATCTTCTCGATCAACATTGACCTAGTATCTAATTCCCTACCAGCTGTTGTACGATCCGACGTCGCATACACCATCATCGACAACCAACCCGACTCCATTGTCGACGCAGAGCTCGACATCGAAGCTTTCTTCATCATTTGCAACAGCGTCGGAGCCGCTTGTCCATTCAAGGGCACCTCTACCACCCCTGCTCAAATCAAGGACCGCTTCGCCAACATTGACAAGAAGCTGAAAGCAACGGCGGCCACCAACCCTGGCTTCAAGCCCTTCGACTGGTCCATGTTTCACCGCTTCCTCGCCATCGCCATCACTGACTCCGGCACTTGGTACCCTGCTCTCGCTGGCCTGTTGGCCGAGCTTGAGGCCGGTACTCCCGGTCAGGCTATGCAGGGTATCGCTGGCCTTTTGTCCTCCCCTCCGCCGCCACTTCCGCCACTTGATGACAAGGCTCCCTTTGAGCATGTGCAAGCTGCTATTTGCATTGATGCCATGAGCGTGTCCAAGAGCTCTGAGGATTTTGAAGCTTACCTTGCGAAGATGATCCAGGCTTCCCCGAATGTCGGTGGCGTACTGGCACAGACAAACCTCTACTGCACGGAGTGGAACATCCAGCCTGTCAACAAGTTTCCGTTGGGGAAGCTGAACGGCTTCTCTAATTCGAAGCTTGCGGGACAGATCCTCTACATTAGTAAGTAGTCCGCACTGTCAGTGGGTATGTGAGGCACTGGTCTGATCACATATAGGTAATACTGCGGATCCATTCTGCCCGCTGGATAGCGCCCAATATATGAAGCAGAAGTACTTCAAGGACAAGTCGACCATCATCATCGACCATGCTGCCGGCGTAAGTCTGACCATATCATTTCACAAAACCCATATAATAACACTTCATAGCATACCTCCGTCATGTTAGGCACCCTCTCTGGTGTCGCCGGCTTCTTCAGTCTCGGCGTCTTCGACATAATGTACCGCTTCTTCAACCTCGATCAGACACCCGCGCAGAACAGCGTCTATTACCCCGACTTCCCGCCTTGGATTAGCCCTGAGGTTGGGTATGCGGGCTTGCTTCCAAGTGGCTTTGGCGGCGTCAATGCACCTGCTTGGCCCATTCCAGGGAAGACGCCTCCCCTGGCTCAGGCATAGGTGGGGATTGTCATGGCATGGGGTTAGATACACGATACACACTTGATGCATGACGATTACTTAGACCTTTGATTTCTATTCACTTCCACCCAGATCGAGCTAAGTATATTCACATCCTGACGATTCGGTCCCCCAAGCCAATCTTCCTTACAACCCCCCTGTCGTCTAAGCGCGGAACTCTCTCTCCTTCATTGGCGTAGTCATCCCGGGAATACTCTTCAACCACCCGTCCACATCCTCACTCACGCTCTTCGGCACGGCACACTTATTCGCCTCGGTATAACTCTGCGTCTTCAACGCACTGCAAGTGGCCCCGAAGCAATTCGCATCCATTGCCTTCTGTAGCGCATCGCCCTGCCACCCAAACACGTAATCTCCATGCTGGCCATACCCCGTGTTGTCTCCCTGACTGAAGCTGAACGGCTGGCTGCCGTCTTCGGGCCACAGGCTTTTATCATTGAACTGGGTCGTATCCCAGATGACCTAGAGAAAGTCAGTCCGACGCTATTGTGCCAGGCTTGAAAAGAATGACCGACCTCGAACATGAGCTGTGGAAGTTTCACAGGATGAGTGGAGGGGCAGGGTCCGTTGCTCTCGAATGTGCCGGAAGCAGGGTAGGAGACGTGCGTCATGTGGTCGGGCGAGTCGAGGTTCGTGCCGTCCCAGCAGGTTGGGAAGCGGATTGTTGTGCGGATACCACCGGGGCAGGCTTTCGCGGGGAGAGTGACGCTGTCGACGGTGGCGTCGCTGCAGGGAGCTTGATTGTCGCCGCCGAAGTTCGGGGCGTTGTAGCATCGGAAGCAGATCGCATTGTACTTGGTGACGCCTCCGGCCGTGCGTTGGTCGGCGTGGCCCGCGAGCATGCGGAAGCCCTATAAATGCGTGAGAAAAGAGGTGCAGTGAGCTATGCGGGTCAGAAACACTTACAGGCTTGAATGCAGTCACTTTGGATCCATCGTAAGGCGAGGTGTAGTACACGGTCATTCCGCCTACTTCTCCGTTAAGGTAGCGATTTGGGATCTGAGGGACGCGCTTATAGGTTCCATTTCGTGCCTTGAACCACATGTTCGCGGTCCAATAGTTGGAGAGATCTTCGCTGAATGAGCATGTGGTGCAATTTGCGATCTTGGAGACATCGGTTTCGGCGATAGAGGCTGCGAATGCGTTGCCGCCTACGACCTTTTGGGAACTTCGTCAGTATGATGAGAAGAAAGGGATTAACAAGATATGTACTTGGTGGACATGAGGCGAGGGGTTGACGCCCGGGTTCACAAGTCTAGGGAGCATGTCAGTTGTTGTTGGACTTAAGCGCAGAGTCAAGAACACATACGGATCAAGACGCTCGACTGTGATCTGCGAGCATCCAAAACGAAGAACAGCAATAGCCAAGCTGCCCTGCATCAAAGCGCCGAGAATGATAGCCCCGGTCAGCAACATCGTGGTGGAGTCTCAAGGTCAGTGGTCTTCCAGAAAGTGACAAAACGCGCAGACACTGCAGATGTCGAACCGGGTGACGATGCTGTATATACATAGTGAATTCCTGCTTGGGCCGCGATATCCGGGTATCTTTGCGATGTCTTCGTCATTCCCAGGATTCCTGGATCCGACTTGTATACCCGTTCCACAATTGCGCGTGGTTATTAATTGCCGGGCAGAGCAATTTACACGCAACACCAATCGAAGACCCCTGACGCTCCGCAACGCCATCTACACAGATGAGGTCAATTTCGAGAACGTGCCAAGTGACACTACAAAGCTTAATTCAAGGTGTGTGGAAGATGCAGTGTGGGGGGATCTGCAGCGGATCCTACCCGGCTGTTAGGTCGGGATGATTGGGCTGGGTGAATTGGTGGAGGTACAGAAGACTGGTGGAAGGTTTGCGTTAAGTGCCCAAGATATAGTAAAGAATGCTGTGGGGCAAAACTGGGTGTCACTGATGTATCCGTGATGTTGTTCGCGCAAGACAGCTTCATTTTTATACATCTAACTCAAAAACAAAGACAACATATCAATGCAGTGCAAAAGGAACGACTTAACTATGCTAAAATGATCAGAAGCACAAAAAGCAGCAGACTCCAACGCTCATGAACCAACTTTTTCACCATATCCCAAAGGTCTCATGCCTCATGACACCACCTAGTTGGGACCAAGAGGCTCAGCGCCATACACGGTATAACTGACGGTATCAATCAACGCTGCGGTGGCCAGGCTGTTGCTGATTGCGAAGTTGACCCTCTTGACGCCCTTGAAATAGCTGTTTACCACATCCGGCTGCATTTGAGTGATAAGACCCTTAGGCGCATAGTTGAAGCTCTGACTGCGACCTGATTCTCGCCGTCGGCATCACTAAACCTAGTCACCATGATGATGCAGGCTGTGGGGGTGCTGGCAAGATTTTCCTGTGAGCCGACGGCGCGGCCATAATAGAAGCTCCTGAGGTCGAAATGGTTAATCGTGCTGTCGGGTAGTTGACCTGCATGGGGGCGTGCCCTGAGGGGCAGTGACGAGGTCGAGAGCGGAGAATGCGGCATAATTGGTGGGCGTGTCGGGGTAAACGCCGATATTGCTGGAGATGCCGGGTGCGACGACGAGAGACATGCCTTGCCAACAGATGTCTTCGTACATGCCAACGGGGGAAACGGACACGCCGGGAACACTGCCTAGATCGTCGAACTGGACAGTACGTTAGCAAGAGGCAATGGTGAAGATGGAAGTGATACCATACTCTGGCTTGCTGGTCAAGAGAGTAGCACTTCTGGCTTGAGGAGATGCTGGGGCAGCCGAAGCCACGGAGAGGAGGGTAAAATCGGCGGTAACCTTGGAGAATATCTTTGCGGTTGCTTGGGGTGGTGAGAGATTTGGGGGCGCTAAGGAATGGAATGAGAATGACTTGTGAAGCGAAGGAAGTGCTGTAGGAGGCTTGAAGCGATGGACTGTGAAGCTGTCTGTTGATCAAATGCTGAGGAGGGTTTCATGTCTTCTTATATATACAAGGCCTTTTCTTCTCGACTTCAGACTAGGTGATAAGTCTGCGAGGTGACATCAAGTTCCCACCGTCAAGCTCGTGCGTTATCGTAGTCGACGCAGATGTGGAACCGGAGTCTATGAGATTCAATGCATTGGAATCTGAGGATCAATTGTCATGCATGGTATGGATAGAGACACGGACGGCTCTGCGATGTGGTCTCCGATCCAGCAGTGATCTAGGGGTTGGGCGAGTCTTGTTTAGGATGTTCGCGTTGTCCCGTCGTAGTTCTGACGAAGGGTAGACCGAAACTGTTAAGTTCAGGCAGCATCATACCGATAAAAGGTGCACATCTAAGGACACTTATAGTCGAGATGGCCACCATGAACAAACAAGAGTCTCGAAGGTCCTTCTACCCGACAAGAAACTCAACCACGGGCTTGGCGGGCTCCATCCCCATACCTTTATCTCAAATCCCTCCTCATCGGCGCCCCGTGCAGCACTGGATCTTTGGCTGCCGCAGCTAGTGGAATGTGGATGGAACCGGCTACGATATCCGATGCAATATGATTGCAATGGCTGTCAAGCATATGGAGCCTCCAATCTCGAAGGACCCTGATCTAATCTTGTTGGATCTAGAGTAGCTGCGAGGTCTGGACGTCGTGGTTCAATCCTTTCAGAGCCTCGACTTCAATAATCAACGAAGCAAACACCGTAGCGAGGAGCAAGAATCAGTCCCGAGGTCGCGGTTTTCGAGAAGGAACGTTCTGTTTACTCCTAGGTAGCAGTCAGCAGCCATCGAACCAGTGAGCAGCCCACGGTCTCTCCCCAATCGCTAGCACTATCTGAAAGCCCATAACGGGAACATGGCGAATGGATCAATCTGGTATGCCCCACCATCGACAAAGTCCGGAACCGTGACGAAGATCAAGTGCCGCGCCAACCATGAACGAGATCCTCCCCATCCGCTAGAGTCCCAATCGGCGCCAGTATCGAAGCGAGCCGGACCCTTATGCATGAGCTTTGGTCGAATGACGATCTGCCGTAGTAGCCAGATGCGATCGCGGTAGCATGTTAGTACCGCGGTCGGCTATGGAATTTGAGTACGAGCCCGAGGCGATACGAGAATATGGTTGTGCTCGCGTATCGATCGTATGCAAGCATCTCCTATATGGATAACCATCGGTAGCTGTGCTGGCCAAATGAAGAAAGACACTGATCCTAGTTGCAATAGCGGGCTCTTCCTCGGAAGACACTGTCGGAGTACTGTACGCGAGAGCCACGTTGAGTGGAGTACGATAAAAGCGGCCGGACCCTGAAAGCTAACATGTACAATTTTCTCCTAAACACCACACCTGGTCGCAATGCTCATCTTAGTACTATACAAACAAGAAACAACCTCCTAATAGAACACCCCCTGCTAAATCAAGCTTTTTGAGCTCTTTTACTTCCCAAAAGATGGAGGATACGTAGCAGAACCCGGAATACGACGGAAAATGATCATCTAAATGCTATGCCCATCCGCCTTCACCTGACAAACGAGCAAAAGAAAATCGATGCCTGGTACACCCTCAAAACAGTAGCAGCTTGAATGGTCTCCACCTACCGCCTCGACAACAGAGAATCAACTCGCAGCAGTCCCTACCTCCCACGACTCGCCCTCCTCTGCACCACCGGACTCCCAAACCCAAAGCTCCCCCTCGGACTCCGCACCACCGGCGTCATAAGCTGCACCCTCTCGGTCCCCAGCCTCGTCTCGAAAATCCGCATAACCAATGCTTGCACACTCCTCTGGATATCACTCGCCATCTCTGTACCCAGCAGCCCCACAACCAGCGGCGCAAAAACATCGACATGTTTCTCAAACACCCCCGGCGGGAAGCCACAGTAGCCGTCCAGCACGTTGACTACCACCGGGCGCCAGGTAACAATGTTGCGCTGCTGCGTTTCCTCGTCGAGTTCAATGTACGACGCGATGATGTCTTCGCATAGCGGGATGAGCGCGGCTTCGGTTTCGTCGCGCGAGGCGGCCCGGTCGGTCGATGTGTCGTGGTACATGCGGAAGAGGATGCTGACGTAGACGGAGGCGGAGCCTGATTCTTGCTTCAGCAAGTTCGGGGGCTGCTTCATGAAGCCCTCGCGGAAGAGGCGGGAGCGGAGGTCACGGTCGGCGTTGAAGCGCTTGGCAAAGTGGTACGACTTCTTAAGCACGCCCATGAGCCTGAGCAGCTCGCCCGAGGGGATCTTCTCGTAAACGGAGTCGTTTGTGAAGAGCTCCTGCACAGTTTCGATCATGAGGAGCTGGAGGACGCATTTCGTTATTATTTGGTTGAAGAAGCGGCGGCGGGCGGCGGTGACGACGACGGGGGGTTGCTGGAGGTCGGAGGTCTCGGAGCGGAAGTCTTCGAGCTCTTGGGTGGCGCGTTTGGGCAGGGGGGAGGGCATTCGCTGGTCGACGGCTAAGGTGCCAGAGGAGTCGGATGTTACGAGGGAGGGGCGGCGTTGGGCGCCTAGGCCGTTGATACCCAGGGCGTTGTCCGTTGGAGTTTCCTCACTGGGAGTTTGAAGTGCCAGCTCCTTGGGAGGTGCATCTGCTGTGGGTGTCTTCTCCTCTGCTGAATTGATTGATCCATTGGGCGTTTGCGAAGGCGTGCCGGCTGTGGCGGCGGAGAATAGCGCCGAGGCCTCGGTTCGTTGGAAGAGATCGACGAAAGCCCTGACAATCTGGTTCCAATGTGTACTTGAGAACTTTTGCACGTTCTGAAGTATGAGTTGCTGGAGGCAATTGCTACCGATCCGGGCCAAAGTGTCGTTCTCCTGGCATATGCAGAGTGCCAGCAGGTCAAGGAAACGGTCTAGCATGTACTCTAGGGACTCGAAGAAGTGCGTGAAGAGCTTAATCATGTTGCGTAAGGCCTGGATCATCGTAGTTGATAGCCAGACAGACAGTTCCTCGTGGTTTAGGACCTTGGACATCTCGGATTTAGACTTTAGGACCATGAAGATGGGGTAGAGTAGCTGGCGCCAAAGCATATCCCAAAACTCTTGAGGGAAATTGTTGCCGTATGTGATCAGGGTGTCGAAGAGGTAGCTCAGCGCTCGTGATCGAACCTCGAGATCTTCGCCGGTCATGAGCACGTCGTGAAAGGCGAATAAGACGGGAAACCAGAACTGTTCCTCTTGGGTCTGACGACTTGGCTGCTTCGGTATCGACGACCCTTTTTCGGACTCCTTGACAAAGCCGGCTCGGGCCGATAGGGAGCATTCCGGAGTTCGCAGCATCTTTGGGACCGAGGACTTTAGCAGCTCGATTGCTTGGAGAGACTTCTTCTGGAACTTGTAGTTCTTGGAGAACTCAGTCAAGCAGACAATGAGGTCGGCGAATGCTGCTTGCGAGATGACGACGCCGAACCGAGTGTTGTACACCTGTGAAACGTTCTCGAATGCAAGATTGACGATGCCCTCTGCTCGTTTGTTAGCGAAAGTGTGGTAAGCATGTATTGCGCGCAACTCACCATATGGCTCTCTCGCGGCCACAGTGAAGACCCCAAACATGGTCTTCCAGCCGGAACGAATGTTCTCACCGCGAGCTTGGATCATTTGAATGAGGCACCGGAGCACCATATCCTTGACCGAAACCACACCCGTGTTACTGATGATGTGCTCGAATGGCTTCAAGAAGTCCTTCTGGAACTTGAAACCAGGGAGTTCTTCGATCTCCATGAACTTCATCGACAGCTGCCGTAGGGAGTTGAGAGCAAAGTAGACGACGTTCGTGTTGGTGTGGCAGCCAACCTCGTTGAAGTGCGCACCCAGTATTTGCCAGATGTTGGTCCACTCGAAACGGACGCGGGTCATGTTGTATCCGCTGATCTCAACCAGCTTCTGCAGACTGAAGGTACGGGGAGAGTCGCTCTGCCCTGATGACTGGATTTCTTGCCAGCTGACCTGTGTCAACGCTTTCACAAAGTCGACAATTGCTTCTCCCGACAAATTGGCCGTGTTTGTGAATATCCTGTCAACACCTCGGACAATATCAGTCGAGCGACTTTCTTCGGCAACGTCGGCTTGAAACTGAATATTGCCTGCATGGGAAGGCTGCCTCCGCCTGTTGGCCGGCACATTGAGGTTCTTCCGCGGGCCGCCTGATTTCCCCGATTGCGTCTTCGAAAGGTCCGGTACGGCCCGCTCATCGATGCCGGCAGAGATGAGCTGAAAGCGGTCTAGCTGGGATATGCAGGTCAATATCTCCCGCCACGACTCTTTCAAAAGGTTTCCCTCAGTATGGGCAATATCGATCAGGACCTTGAGTGCCTCCAGATTCTTCGCCTTCATCTCACTCAAGTTGTACAAATTCGTGAAACGGGACAAAAACGAGACGAAAGCCTGTCGTGCACTTTCCACGTCGAACAGGCACGATATCCGGATGGCTAGTCGAATACCCTCGATACACAAGCGAACAATTTCGATGTTGTGATCTTGCGCTTGTGCAGACAAGGCTGTGAGAAATGGCATCCACGTCACCTCAAACATTGGACCTACATGTTTGGACGATGTTGCTGGGATGAATTTGGACACGGGTAGAGTCTTCGTAGATTTCCTCTGAGCCTTGAGGAGCTGCTTGTATAGTTGCTCCGTCTTGTTTGCCATGGCTTCCGAAGCTTGCACGTATGCTTCGCGTTGCAGGTCTCGTCCACCACCGGTCAGCGCTTGTCCGACCGCAAGGAGACCCGAGGGAGCCTGGGTTGGGAGGAGTCCTTTGTCTGCTGCAGCTTCTTGTTCCGTGTTCAAGACGATCTCATTGTGGGAAATCTCATCGTATATACCTCGAAGATAGTCTTCTGGCAGATCAGCGTTGTCGTTGATACCGCGGTTGTTCTTGATAAAATCCTCTGGCGTCATGCGTGCGCCCTTCATCTTCTTGCTGTGCTGATCTACATTCAACATGATGACTGAGTATGACAGCACGTAGGCGGTATCAGCATTAGCGAAGGCGTTTGGATTGCCTGTGATGTATCTCTCGGCAAACTTCAGCATGAAGCGATCGATTTTCTGCGCTTCGCCCGGCAGCCGGAAGCTCTGTAAGAATCGTCGCAAGGCATCCACAAAGCGAGTCTTCGTGAAGTCCATGAGATCGACAAATGCGTGCATGATTGCGATGTTCTCAGGGTCGCCTTCGCCAAGGAATTCGCCCAAAGGTCCCTTGTCAAGGAAATCGTTCTCATAGAGGAATCGAGCAATGTCTTCAGGCGCATCTGATGGGATGAAGCCGTCCTTGATCAAAGCTTTTAGTCCTCGCTTCGGTTTGAAATTAAACTGTCGGACTGCATTTGTCAAGGCGGTTTTCCTCTGCTTCGCCTTTTCCAGTTCGCTGTAGTCGTCTTCAACCATTGGGGTCACCGTTCCAGAATCATTACCGAGATTAGGCGAATCCGTGTAATTCCTGTTATCCATCGATGCCCTAAGATTATCGATGGAGGTTCTTGAATCGTGATTTGAGTTTCGAATCGTGTTGTTGACTGACATATCAGACCAATTCACAAGTGAGCGCAAGATCTCTACCAATGCTTCCAGCGATTCTTGCTTCATTGCGTATTCCGGAGGAAAGGGATGCTCTGTGTCATGTGGGACGTTCATAGACGCCGTGGATAGCGAGGGTGGTAATGTGCCGCGTGTCTGCCAGTCTGCTTGTCTGCCTTGTTTCTCGCGCTGCTCTGAGTAGGCTTGCTGCTGCATGGGGGTGACTGTGACGGGTGTGCTCGATATCCTTGATAGATGCTCCACCACACGCTGATACATGTTGTCCAGCGCGCTGCGGTCGCAGTCATAGTTGAGATAGATTTCCACCAATGCTCGAGGATCGGCTGCCAATCTTCCAAACACTGTGAGGATATACTGCTTCTGAAAGGCTGGTGCTGAGCGCTTGTCCAGGATTGCGAGGTAGATTTCCTTTAAGAAGACCTCGACTTCCTTCTTCAGCATTACTCGCAGGTATTTGAGCATCTGCCAGAAGATCTCGCAAGCGACTTCGAAGACCTTGCTTACTGAGCTTGAACCGTTGCGACTCAGACTCAGGCAGAGGTATTGTTTGATCGCTTGAATAAAGGTGGTCGGCTCATCGCTGCCGCTCCGGATGGTGGCGTAGGGCGATACAAAGACGGCAATGTTGTTGTGGAGGATGGTGTGGATGATATGCAGTGACAGAAGCTTTGATCTCATGCCTTGAGATCTGACATCGAGCGCGTGATCGACCGCAAGCGCTTTCGTGCTGAGTCTGCACATAGCCCTGAAGACGAGGTATGCATCTTTCACGAAGATTTCGTCTTCCTCCTCTTCATCCGAGGGTTCGCCGTCCGCTTGAGGGTTAGGCGATGCCTCGTGGCCAGAAACCCGCCTAGAGGCTGGTTGTTTCCCTTTGATCCTCGTAACAAGTGTGGGTGCATTATCGTGTATTCGGTCATCGTTGAAGCTCATGTTGTTCTCGAAACTCTGCAGCGTGATCTTGGGGCCTGTGTGCTTCTCCACCGACTTGTCGCTGGGCTCTGCCAACTCGTGATCCAGTTCTTCCTCGTCGTGGTCCCCATTGGTCTCGGCCACATCTACGCCTTCAGAGGAGTCTGCGTCTTCCGGTACGCTTTCATGCGATGCGTCCTTGTCGTTCAGCGACATGCGCGACAGGTTGAGCCTAGCTTCCTTGACCGCGAGCCTGGACTTGACTCTCTCAAAGACGGTGCCCACCATCTGCGTCAGTGCGCCTTGTGCGACCTGCTGGTTTGCGCTCGATTTCGAAAGCAGGAAGATGTTGTATGTCAACCGCACCGCCTTCAACAAGCCAGCTCCGTGCACCACGATCTTGTCGTTCAATATGGCGGCCAGCAGCGACTTCACAATCTGGAGCTGGACGTCCGGCGGCGTTGCTTCCCCCTGAAAACAGTCGCATATTGTGTCTATGGCCCTCTCGATCAGCGGCGGGACCTCGGTGTCGCCCTGGGGCTCGGCGGGGACGGAGAAGTACGAGTAGCTGATTAGCTTTCCGATGCAATCCAATGCGGTTATGGAAACGGCGACGGTCGGGGCCTCGGAGGCTACTTGGAGCGGTTCGAAGAGAACTTCGGGGTTGATGCGTGACGGGTCGCCCTCGGCCTTGATGGCGGCCAGGGCCGTTGCTAGTGAGTCTCCGAGCTTCCTGTTCCTCTTGGCGTCTTTGGAAGCTGCTATCGTCTCGAGCGCGGTGACGACGAAGACAAGGGAGCTTCGAGTCGACGGTCGCGTAGCCGTGGTTGCCGCGGTAGACTGCGAGTCTGTTCGCGAGCGGTTCTCGGAATGCATGCGCGGCTCGAAGAACTCGGCGGTGCGCGGAGTGTCTGATCCGTTCGGTACGTTTAACGTGGGCGTCGAGGCAGTCGGTGTCGCCATATCCGACTGGTCCTGGGGCGCTCGCGGCGTCGTGGGAGTTGTTCCGGGGGCTTCCTCAGCTGTGGACCGTGGACCTGTCTCCCTGTTGCGCTCGTCCTCCTCTTCTGTGGGCGGCTCGTCCTGCAGGCTTCCATTCACTTCGGCGTGCAGTGGCTCCACCTTTTCCGCCATCGCCGGCGCGCCTGGCAGCGACTCGGTGTCGGCCATTGCGGGTGGCTGGTGGTGGTGGTGGAAAGGGAAGATCTGTTGGAGTGCGCAGTCTTTCAGTTTCTTGCGGGGCCTTCCTTAGCAACCATGGCGCTGGGAGGAACGTTGGGCTGGGCAGCGAGGGAACACCTGAGGCAGAATGCGCCCGACACGGTGTAGCAATGCCTATACGGCTGTAGAATGGGACAAACAGGCAGCGCTCGTGGCCCGTATAGAAATGACAAAGTGTCTTTCGGCATCAGCCTCCCTACTCGACGTTACGCATCCCTGCCGCGCAGCTGCACACGAGCCACAGGCGCCACACAAGCTGGAGCTGGGCCGCCCTTTCGCGCTCCGAACCGCTGGCTGGACGCTTCTTGGCAAAACCGTCGGGTCTCCGAGCAGGAACTTTTCTGTTGAGCGACAACAATCTCATCTTCTCTCCCACCGCCGCCCCTCGACCGAGTGCGGACTCTGCTCCTCCATCTCCTCGCTCCTCTCATCCGCCTCCAGGTCGTGCCTGCCTTCTCTGCTGCCCCTTCGCCGGTGCTTCTACAGGACACACTTCGGCATCCCGTCACAATGCCAGCTACGGCGACGCTCCTATCGCGGGCCGGAGCCCAATTGAGCTCGAGAGGGTCAATGGCTCTACGGGGCGGTTTTGGTGCCGCCAGGTGTACAGACCTTGCCACGTAGGTTTCATGCTCCGACGCTCCCGTCGGGATGAGGTGAAGCTTTGCTGACCCCGAGCTATTAGCAGGAGAACTCCAGCCTTCGCCGCGCTCGCCAGGTACTATGCCTCAAAATGTACGCAAAATCAAAAGGCTCTTCCCCGAGACATCACACAATGGTTCACCCTGCTAATTGGGGTCCAATGCAGCTTTCCCTCCTCATACCGTCGTCAGCATGCCCGCCCTGTCGCCGACCATGACCGCCGGGAACATCGGCGCGTGGCAGAAGAAGGTCGGCGACTCGATAGCGCCGGGCGATGTGCTCGTCGAGATCGAGACGGACAAGGCACAGATGGACTTTGAGTTCCAGGAGGAGGGTGTCATCGCCAAGATCCTCAAGGACTCTGGCGAGAAGGACGTGGCGGTCGGCAGCGTAAGCATGCTCTGCGCGATGGAAACATACATCGCATATTTGGTAATTAGCCGACTAATCTTCCACAGCCCATCGCGGTCCTGATCGAGGAAGGCGAGGACGTCTCCGCTTTCGAGTCCTTCTCCGTCGACGATGCTGGCGGTGACAAGTCTGCGAAGCCCGCAAAAGAGGGCGATGCGTCTGAAGCCAGCGAGCCGCCCAAATCTGGCTCAGGTACCGCCCCTCCAGCCAAGGAAGAAGAGCCCGCACCCCAGGCCATTGAGTCCGACTCAAGCGGCAAGCGATTAGAAACCTCCCTGCAACGTCAACCCGCAGTCTCCCCAGCCGTCAAGAAGCTCGCGCTCGAGAAGGGAGTCCCGCTTTCAATCAAGGGATCAGGTCCCGGCGGCAAGATCACCAAGGAGGACATCGAGAAGTACAAGCCAGCTAGCGGTGCTCCCGCGGCGGCGGGTGCTACTGCTAGTGCGCCAACGTACGAGGACATTCCAGCGACCAGCATGCGCAAGGTCATCGCAGCTCGTCTCACCGAGAGCATGCAGCAGAACCCCCACTACTTCGTCGCCTCCAACATCTCCGTCTCCAAGCTGCTCAAGCTCCGGGAGGCCCTCAACGCGTCGTCCGAGGGCAAGTACAAGCTCTCTGTCAACGACTTCCTCGTCAAGGCTCTCGCCGTCGCCGCCCGCAAGGTCCCTGCTGCCAACTCGTCCTGGCGCGAGGAGGGCGGACAGGTCGTCATCCGCCAGCACAACGTGGTCGACGTCTCAGTCGCTGTCGCTACTCCCGTCGGTCTCATGACGCCCATCGTGAAGAACGTGAACGGTCTCGGTCTCCAGGCTGTCTCGTCGCAAATCAAGGACCTTGGCAAGCGCGCACGGGACGGCAAGCTGAAGCCTGAGGAATACCAAGGCGGAACCATCACCATCTCGAACATGGGCATGAACCCCGCCGTCGAACGATTCACCGCTGTCATCAACCCCCCGCAAGCCGTCATCGTCGCTATTGGCACAACACAAAAGGTCGCTGTACCCGGAGAGCCCACAGAAGACGGCACCCCGGCCTTGGAGTGGGACGATCAGATTGTGATCACCGGCAGCTTCGACCACAAGGTTGTAGATGGCGCGGTGGGCGGCGAGTTCATGAAGGAGCTGAAGAAGGTGATTGAGAATCCTCTGGAGCTTCTGCTGTAGTCGTAATGTGGAAGTGGGGAGATGGGATGTTCTATGTAACTTTTACTTTTCCAGGTTAGAGCGCGTGGGTGCCGTGGGCTTTTCGGGAAAGAGAATCTTGTACAACGAATGGTAGTCTCTTCTATGTCCAGAGCTTCTTTTGTGGTATTTGCATAGCAGCTTTGTATCAAAAGAGTAGGCTTAATTCAGGCATGGTAGATTTTCAACTCCGACTCTCTTGTAGCAAAAGTTTCTGTACTCATCGCACTGCTTAAAGGTTGCACAGTGTTTAGGATGGAGAAATGACTTCTACTTCTTTTGGAAGACTTGATTGACCTCGGCGCCTCGAATACATTGTGGAAAAAAGGGTTCCTTCCGTGCTGTATGATTTATGGAAGGAACCGCAAGGCTGGCGTGAGGCAGGTGGGGCCCTCGCTTCAGTCTGGTCATTTCCTTCCACACCATCTTTATCCTAATGCGATTCCTTTTGAAATCTTCCAGTTGATCTCCTCCTATTCCTTAAGGAAGGCCAATCCTCGTGGTGATCTGCTCTTTGCCGTACCGCTGGCGACTCTTTACGGGCTGTTCCCGACATCATCGGCCCCTCCTCTCCCACCCTGGAGCCAATTCAAGGACACTGCGGTGTTTGCTCGCGCGATCATACTCATTCTGCAATATAGTACGATTGACTGACGCGCCCAGCTCGAGTCCATATCGGACCTGATGATCCCGAAGTGGGTGTCATGCGTACGCGCTTCCTCTAGGGCTATGACCTGCGTCTCGTATCCTCCTACTGCAGCCGCTCCGGAGCTGTAGACACGATTCCGTGGGGCTGCAAGTCCAAGCCAAGATCTTGGTTTACCCGGCCTGGAACCTCGCGATCCTCTGGCTTCGATCGCGGTTATCTTTCAGCTTTGGAGAGTCTACAAGCTTCGTTATCGTCAGAGCGAGGGAGCAATTACGAGCCCTATACATCTTATATCCGTAGAATGGGATGTGGACCCCGATCATCGTATGCTAATTGACACAGTTACAGGGATGTCTACCATCTACAGTCATGTGTTTGTACACTCACACGAGCCGGAGCCAGGATGTAGATGAATTCAACCGAACCGGTGGGAAGAGCATGGAGACGAGTCTCGGCATTGCTACCTCGGAATTCTCAATGTGGATGCGGACGAATGCATGCAGATGCGGTACCGAGGATGGATGCTCCCTTGTCAGTGTCGATACGGATCTCTTTATATTCTCCATGTCCATCTCGTGGGGGTGCCCTAAGATTGCCATTGCACCCGCACCATCAACATGCGTCTCCTCTTCTTCACCGTCCTGTGGGCGACTTCGGCACTGGCACTCAATTTTGATTGGGAAGAGGTCCAACTCACTGAAGCAGAGACAGAGAACTACCCCGCCATACGCTTTGGCAATGCTTCTCGGACGGCGGCGCAGGTCGAATGCAAAGTCATCCCAGGAGACGAGGACTGGCCCAGCGAAGAAGATTGGGCACAGTTCAACGTGACATTGGGTGGTTATCTGCTGAAGCCTCCACCATTAGCAAGTGTATGCTACGAAGGCCCCTTGTACAATCCAACACGATGCGCGCAGCTAAAGAGGAGCTGGACGAACATCGCAACTCAGTGAGCATTGGAACACATATAGACATTTCTGGACGAGTGTTAGACTGACGAAGACAGCTCGAACGATCCAACGAGCTCGATGTCCCAATGGGCCTCGGGAGATGCCTGCGTACCGACCAGCCAACCCAACTCCACTTGTCGTCAGGGAGGTTATCCTGTCTACGTGGTGTATGCGACTACAGTCAGGCATGTGCAATTGGCAGTGAACTTTGCTAGGAACAATAACATACGGCTCGTGATCAAGTAGGCCTCTTTTCTGAGCGGCCCAATGAACCAGAAGCTAACAGGAATGAAGGAACTCAGGCCACGACTTTAACGGCAAGAACATTGGCGGCTATGCGCTTTCAGTCTGGGTCCACGGCCTCAAAGGATTGACATACTACTCCGATTACGAGATAACAAACTATATCGGCCGTGCAATTGCAGTCGGCGGAGGTACCCAGGCATCGGAAGCATACATGACCATGTTTCAGAACAACATCACCCTCATCATGCCTGGCGGTAGCACCGTTGGCCTTGCAGGAGGCTTCTCGCAAGGTGGTGGTCACTCGAGCTATGCGAGCTACTATGGCCTAGCCGCCGATAACGTGCTCAGTCTCACAGCTGTGGTAGCTGATGGTAGCTTGGTCACTGCCAATACAGAGGAGAATGAGGATTTGTATTGGGCTTTCAGGGGTGGAGGTGGCGGTATGTGCCCTTCACAGAATGGCTATGTGACTTGGTCTTTAAGCTTATGGCTGATTTGATACGAAGGCACATATGGCATTATCACGTCGATGGTGATCAAAGCTTTCCCCCAGACACCTACAACAGGGGGTAGTATAATGTTCTCTACAATACCACGGGCAGGTACGAACCAGACTGGCCTTTCGAGGGACACCTTCTGGGCTGGCGTCAACGCGTAAGTGAAGTTCATAGCGATCCCACGCGTTTCTGAGGTACAATACTACCAACGCTTGAGAAGGGCTCTCCTTTTTGAGGGAAATGTGGCAAATAGCCTTCAAACTCCCATGTTCTTTGACTAATGCGTGCCACTATAGGTACTGGGAATACTGCATCCCAATCGTAGATAACCATGGACTGGGCTACAACTTTATCAGACACACCAAGAGTGGCAACGAGACGGGCCTTTTGTTCACGACCTCCATCACACTCGTCAACAAAACTGTCACCGAGTGGCGTAATCTGATACGGCCTCTGCAACAAAAGCTCAACGCTCTAGGCATCGCCGTCCCAGTTGCCCCTGTCAAGAGATATCTCAATCCATACACCCGCGATGCACCACTCGAAGCCTTCGAAAGCCGCACCACACCTTTCGAGCCCGAAGACCCCCACCCCCACGCATCCCTCTCCAAGCGCGCCCTAGGCGAACTCGTAGGCAACACCCTCTTAGCCTCCCGTTTCTTCCAGCGCGCAAACTACAACAACTCAGCCTCGATCGAACAAATGAACACGGCGATCCGCAACTTCGTCGAAACAGGCGGCTACGACTTCCATGGGCAAAACTACGCCCCTACTCTCCAGGCTGCGGGCTACCCCTCCAACGCAGTAAACCCCGCCTTTAGAGACACCGTCATGCATGCCCAAGGCTACCCCGCCGACGCGCACTGGGATGGCATGACGCCGGTGATTCCATTTGAAGAGCAGGATCGGAATCATAAGAGGCTGCAGAGCTGGATGCAGACGTGGCGGGATATCACGCCGGGGAGTGGGAGTTATATCAATGAGGGGGATGCGCAGGAACCGGATTGGAAGGGGAGTTTCTTTGGGAGCAACTATGAGAGGCTGTTGCAGGTTAAGAAGGATTATGATCCCGATGGTGTTTTCTGGGCAATCAATACCGTGGGAAGCGATGAGTGGGAGATTGTTGGGGGCAGTGGGGGCGGGAGGGGGAACTTAGTGACGCAGGATGGGAGACTTTGTCGGGTTGGTGATGGAGATGCGAAGAGGAAGTAGAGCAAGAGATGGCGGACACAGAGTACGCTTTTCCTAGCCCTGGGGGATCTACAGCTTACTACTCGCCCCCTTTCCGTCCAGCTTCACGACAAGTTTCCCAAACTGGCTGAAGTTCTTCATCTCATCGAACAGCGTCTCTATCTTGTCAATATCCAAACCCTGCACGCTCTTCGACACTACAGGCTTAATCTTCTTCTCGCGCACAAACTGCACCATTTCCGCGAATTCCTTGCGCGAGCCCATGGTGCTGCCGCGGAGCTCGATGTTCTTGAGGACGGCGCTCATGAGCCAGGGCATCTTGGGAGCTTGCGTCATGCCGTAGCAGGAGATTATACCACCAACCTGTATACATCAGCCACGTTCACGAATTCACTGCACAACAACAAAATTGGAAGGGTTAAGAAAACACACCTTGAGCAATTTAACGCCCTTAGCTACCACGTCTCCACCTGCGCCGTCGACAATCGCGTCAAGGTACGGCCTATCCTTAGGCAGCATCCCCGCCAACTTCTTCTCCCACCCCTCCTCCTTATACACCACGCCCCCCTTCGCCCCAAGCTCCACCGCCTTATCAATCTTCTCCCGACTTCCACTCGTAACCCATACATTACACCCCCTCGCCACCGCAAACAACAACACCATAAGCGCCACACCACCCCCAATCCCCGTAACCAGCACATTCCTTCCCGCCTCCGCATTCCCACTCTTACTCACCAGCGCCCTCCACGCCGTCAACCCCGTCAACGGCAGCGCAGCAGCCTCCTCGTCGCTCAGATGCTCGGGGCACAGCTCCAATTCCCCCGCATCCAGCGTGACGACGTCGGCTAGTGTGCCTGCGGGGTTGAACTTTGTGCCGCCCATTATCGCGTAGCCTTTGGGGTCTTCGGGGCCGTCGGGGGAAGAGGCCCAGCCGGTGCCGGGGTTCAGGATTACGCGCTTGTTGTGGTGAGAGGAGGAGGGGGTCGTCACGATGCCGCAGCCGTCGGCGAAGAGGGGGACGCTGAAGGTGGTGCCTGGGTAGAGGTGTTGGCGGATGAAGTGGTCGCGGTGGTTGAGGGCTGCGGCGAGGATGTGGATTACTACCTGGTGGTGGTGGGGTTAGTTGGATTGCTTGGGGTGGGGTGGGTTTGGGTCGAGGACTGGGGTTTGGAGGACTTGGGGCAAAGAGGGACGGAATGGGAGGGAGAATACGGGGACGTACTTCATTGTCCTTGGGCTTCGGCTCTGGGATTGTGATCTTCTCGAGCGGGTAGTAGACTTGGCCTGGTTTTCCGGGGATTTGCTTGATTGCTATTGCAGATGGCATTGTGGAGGATGGAGCTTCGGCCGTTGCTGTAGCTCGGTGTGGTGGCGGGAACGCAAAAGAGAGCGCAGTCAATGCGATCAAGGCGGGCGCTGGCGTATACGAAGTTCAATGACCCGTGGATGCGGTGTCGAGGCTGGATATGTCCTGAAGATGTTCATCTGGTCGCGCATCGAAGAGGGATGACGATGGCCGAGGGAGCCGAGCGCCGAGGTGTGTTTCGCGGGGAGGGAGCTACGCGATCGCTTATATGTGATTGGTCGAGGAGGTTGATGGTGGAGGCAGGGTTCATGTATTGCAAATTTCCACGTCCAACGGAACAGTCAGTAGGTTCTGACTCGATAATAAGTACTTTTGACTGTACACATAGGGCCTTACGAGCTACCCAGCCCGAATAGCATGTTCCATCGTATGTGGAAACGCGCAGTATCTTGAGGCGGACTTGGGATCTCCGAATTATCTCCCCTGAGTATCCGGGCAATGGAAGCCAGATAAACGGGTGTACGCGTTGCATTGTGTATACTAAGATTGCCTCGGTTTGAGGTGTTCGGATCATATTCCTGGATTCAAAGATTTAAAGCCCCTTGCAAGCCGTCATTTTACGCGCCTAAACGGACGAGGGTGTAGACATTCGGTCTTAGACGCGATTCCCTCACAGGTCAAAGACTCGTGTAGGCAGAATTTTGGTATATTGCATGGGCATGTTGAGATCGTCTAGGTATCACAGTAGTTAAAGAAAGGGAGATGAGTTGATTCACCTTCATCCATCCAACCGACCCTCCCTGTCTCACGGCCTCCACCTGAACCCCGGATGCTTCCAGTCCAGATCCTGCTGCTGATGTAGACTCAACCCCGCCAGCTCCTCGTCCACAACCTCCGCCGTCTTACTCTCCCTCTTCTTGTTGCTCATCTTCATCCAAGCCAGCAGAGAAATACTCAAAATCAGAATCACACTGCTCGTCGCCAGATTCAGCCCGTTGCCAATATGATAATTCGGCTTGTCGAACGGCAGAAAACTCCACGTCGAGATCAGTCCTCCGATATTGCCGAACATGACGTTCGTGCCGATCGCCGAAGCCCTCGCTGTGTCTGAGACCACGTTCGCAGAGACCTGTGCGTTGCAGAGGGCGCCGAAGGAGAAGGCGCCGCTAGCGATGAGGAAGGTGGCGCCGTAGCGGACCATCGCGGCGTTGCTGGCTAGGAACATAATGTAGCCCGTCATCATGAGAGGCGCGGAGGTGATGAAGAGGATGAGGCGTTTGTCGAGTCTCCAGCTGACGAAGGGGAAGAGCACCGTGAAGAAGGCACCGACGACGTAGGGCGGGACTGTGTGCAGTTGCTGAGATATCACAGTCTCCTTAGGATAGATTGTTTGGACAATTGTAGGCGCAAAAAAGGCGAGGCCCTGGACGGTAATGTTGTTCTAAATTGGTCAGTGGGCGTCGGCATGCTGCGGTAGATGAAGCACTTACTAGTAAGAAGATGAAGGAAGTACCAAGTGTGACTGGACTGAAAATCCCCCTCAACATCTTGGTCTTGTCGATCTTGTCCAGCACCTCAGTAGCAGCTACGCGTTCCGATTTGACTCGAGCAATAGCTAGGTCCTTCTCCTCCTGGGTGAGCCACTTCGCCGTCGCGGGTCGGTCAGTGAGGGTGAAAAAAGATATGAGTGATAGACCGCAGGTAATGATGCCCTCGATGGCAAAGATCATCCTCCAGCTGTGCAGCGAACCGAAGTGGGGCAGCTTTAAGATGGCAGAGGCTAGCAACCCCCCGAAGGCTCCTGCCAGTGGCGCCATCACGATATAGAGCGACAGACGGAAAGCTAGCTCAGATCTTCGGTACCAGCGAGATAGATAGTAGGCGATTCCAGGCAGCATTCCAGCTTCGAAGACGCCGAGGAGGAAGCGGACGCCGGATATGGCATGGATGTTGTGGACAAAGGCTGTGCCGATGGAGCAGATACCGAAGCCCAGGCTGATCAAGGGAATGAACTTTCCGGGACCCATCCATTTGCAGGCCATGTTGCAGGGGATCTCGAAGATGATGTAGCTGATGTAGAAGACGGAGAGAACGGCATTGTAGTCGTAGCCTTTCAGACCGAGCTCCTTCTCGAGGCCGGCGATTTTGGCGTTTCCCTGAGCTGGTTAGTCGTATATCTGGGTTCGGTGTAGTGTTCCCTCGTCTTACAATATTGGCTCTATCGATGAAGCAGAACAGATATAGCAAGGCCACCGTTGGGACTATCATCAAGTCAGATGACAACGACACACGACACTTCCGAGGCTGCTGGTGTAGGAGAAAAGCATACCTATCATGAAGTCAAGCTTCATTCTAAGCTTCGCCTCGGCTTTGGGATCGAATTGTATGAGTGAATGACCGTAGCTGCGGTTTGTAAGTCAACCGAGGTATATGCCCGCATTGGTATTCAACTTACATATCCGTCGCAGCAAAGCCACGCTCCGCCAAGTGATGAGTATTCTCGCCCTTCAAATCTTCATGGTGGCTCTCGGCAGCCTTTTCGACGATCGGCGCTGGTGTGGCCATGGTGGAAGTCGAGTGCTGCTAGGCAGTGTGGTCAGTAGTAGTGTGGGACTGCCAACCTCGACGTGCTTCCACCCGTGCAATCGAACGGCGCGACTCCCTTTTATCTCTCCGGCGGCGCGGATACTGCCCCTACCACATGTGCAACTTACAGGCATCACCATGTCCGTGATTCACCAGCCAAGCCCGCCACTTCTTTCATCCCACCGCTAGCCTGCCGCTCCGCACGCGCGTAAAGTCTTGGCCTCCAACAAATGTGGAGGAAGGACTCCGCCGCCGTTTCCCCAGAAAAGCCACTGACCAGCGGCCTGCAAACGCGGTAGAATGCTTCTCCAGCCAGGTATGTGTTTCGCCAAGTAGGTGGTGGGAAGGTCTGCCGTAAGTTGCTTCCGTCTGAGCTACCCCGCAGATCCGACGCCTGCCACGAGTCGTGGCTTGTGAACGCCTGGAGACGGCTCTGGAGCGATGATTATGCGGGATGTGAGGTCTGGATTTGTCGTTGTGGAGTGCTAGCCATAGGCTAGGCGGCCAGACGGTTGTCGTATGCAAGCAATCGAGCATGAGGCTCGTTCAGAGTCTATAACGGCCACGTGGGATACCGCGTCACACATGCCTTCCTCAACCCAAGAAGGCGACGGCTGGGGTTCCTCTTCGACGCAGCTCGGTTTGGGAGGTGCCTTGACTCGAAACACCGCTGTTGACCGCTGACAGGCTGCGTATCATTGATGAGATCATCCTAACTTCGGCAGCACCAGCATAGTATCGAAGCCGGCCGTAGCTTCTCGGGGTTGAAGAACTCGGCTATCCCTGGCCCAGGCCTCGATCATAGTGGAGGTGCTGGTGCATCCGCTAGCAGAGAAACCAAGGTCAAAAATCTGTTCGTTAGCGTGCTACGAGTTGTCCAGTGCGGGATATTTGACTTCGCATATGGGAGGTGAGCCGATGTAATCGAAGAACAGTCAGGAGGATTTGATTGCAGGTGTCGAGACTTGACAGGATGTCTATATGGCTTTCAGCCGGTTTCGCATCCCACTTTTGATCGACCTGGGGTAACTCTACCCTTTTTCTCGTTAAGCGTCAATTGCCGAGGACTACTATTTAGTCACATCCTCATTATCTCCGCACATTCGCTTTCTTCCGACAGTCATTTCTTTCTCTTCCTTCTGTATAATGTTTTCTTTGCTCACATCCCGTTGTTTGGTCCGTTGTTGACCCTTTTGAATCTTTCATTTCGAATTGCCACTGCTTTGATCGATACGTCATCGTTGAGGAGACGGATCACAGCTAAATCTCCAAGGGAATATTCGATCTATCAGGAACCCGAGGAATCCTATTCATCTGATCGTCAAGAGATGCCATACAGTGGGGTAGGAAGTTTACGACCAAAGAAGAGAGAGATATTATGGGCTACTGTGTCATTACCTCGATGGTCAATTTTGCCACTTTGTGGAGAGAAAAGCTATACACTGGAGTCAACAACTATTCACGCAATTGTCAATAACGCGTGATGGTCGAGAAGTCTCCAAAACCAAACGAGACGGACGATCTCGAACGACCCGTCAGTGCCGAGCTGCCTACACCTGCGATTGCCCTTCCGGACCCCGATCACGACATTCCTGACGGCGGATATGGCTGGGTCATCGTCTGTTCCGTCTTCACCGTCAACGCCTTCACATGGGGTGTCCTTGCTTCCTATGGCGTGTATCTGGCCTACTACCTCAGATCAAACCAATTTCCCAATGCCGCGCCTCTAGGCTTCGCCTTCATCGGTGGCATCAACTTCGGCCTCAGCATGCTTGTAGCATCACCGGTTACCTACCTAGTCAGGAAGATTGGAACCCATACTGTCATGTTTGCTGGTGTAGCACTTCAGACAGGAGGCTTCGTTGCCGCGAGTTTCGCTACGCAGATCTGGCAGCTTTATCTCAGCCAGGGTGCCTGTGTCGGCGTCGGCGTAGGCTGCCTGTTCATCCCCAGCGTCGCAGTGACGAGTCAATGGTTTTCGAAGAAGCGCTCATTGGCCAATTCGATCAACAACGCCGGCTCGGGTCTTGGAGGCGTCATAGTGAGCTTTGCCACGCAGCCCATGATCGACAGGCTATCACTGGCGTGGTCGCTCAGGATCATTGGGCTGGTCTCTGGCGGCATGAACATTATTGCTACTTGTCTTATCCGAAACCGCAATCACATCGTTCGACCGCCAATGCATCCCTTCGACGTTCGCCTTCTACGCCGGTTACCGGTAGTGCTTTTGCTGTTGTGGGGCTTCTTCTCCATGGTTGGGTACATGGTGCTTCTCTACTCCTTATCGGACTTCGCTCGCTCGATCGGCTTGAACTCTAGTCAGGCAACGTCTGTGACGGCGCTACTGAATCTTGGCACCATGATTGGGAGACCGTGTGTTGGACTGCTTTCTGATCGCTTCGGCCGCATCGAGGTTGCTGGGTGCGCAACGTTTCTGTGTTCGGTGACTGTATGGGCGTTGTGGGTACCGGCTCAGTCTTACGCGTTAATGGTCGTGTTTGCCATTCTTAATGGTGGAATTTTGGGCGTGTTTTGGATGGTATGTATATCTACCCGTGGGTTGATTCGATTCTCATATAGTAGCTGACTGTGACCGTGGCGTAGACTATTAGCCCCCTTTGTGTAGAAGTAGCTGGCCTTGCCGAGCTACCGTCGATGCTTGCCCTGGCATTTGGCACCGTGGTCATACCGGTCACATTTGCCGAGGCCATTGGTCTCGAGATCCGGCAACCGGCGAATTCTCGACCTTATCTTTATCCTCAGATTTGGGCGGGACTCACGTATATGGTCGCAAGCGGGTTGATATTAGCACTGTGGGTTATGGTTAGGAGGCAGCGGCGTCAATAACAAGCAGAATCTTCCGTTGAACCTCGTAAGAAGATCCAAAATCATGTATAGCCCGCTTCAAGCCTCATCTTCATGTGAGAGAACGAAGGTGCAGTATGTCTTGGCAGCGGCGAGAGTGAATGCAGAGGGGCACGCGGGGCGGGGTCCGAGCAAACGCGCTAGCGAGACGCGCTGAGGAAGGCGCGAACTGTCTTTCTATTTCTCAACACCCCAGGACCAAGCTTCACCCCACAAGCTTGCGCTCACGATTGCAATTATTCACATCAACCCTTATTCTAACTTGGTGGCTGTTAGGGAGGCGCGAGCGCAGACGAGCAACCATGTTGCTGCAGCCGGAGGACATTCCGGCGTTCAAAGAATGGTTGATCCCCAAGATCCAGCCCATGTAAGTTCGCCGGCACTGTCCGTCGAGCGTGCGATACTGACCCAGACAGCTTCGATTCGCCCGGCGAGCTTGCTGACTATGTGATTGTGCTACTGGGAGGAGATGGTTCGGTTGGAGATGTCAAGCGGAGTTGCGCAAATGCTTTGGCGGAGTTCTTGGACGATCGTCGGTGTGTCTCGGTCAGCTTGGCGACGTTGATTAACGGCTTTCACAGGTGTACAACCCTTCGTCGACGACGTCATGGACGCAGTGGTAGCGAAGAGTTGGATGCCTTCCGAGGCTGCCCCGGCTGTCGGTCTCCCAATTCCTACGTATCCGCCGGACGCACCGACCGAACCGCGAGCTGAGAGAAATGGAGGACCATCTCGAAAGCGCAAGCATGACTCGCACGGTGGCCAGGCTACGGGATGGAATGCAGGTGGAAACTACAAGCGGCCGTCGAACACGACAACCCGTGCCGGCTGGGGTACCATGTCGGGCGGCTTTGCAAATCCGGGTGTCATGGCGGGAGCTATGGGAGAAGGGAATGCACCAGGTCCCGTACCACAGATGCCTATCCCAAACCCAAACATGATGTTCCCCCAGCCAGGCGGGCTTGCCCCAGCGGACATTTTCAACATGTGGGCCCTCTTCGCCCCGGCTTGGGCTGCAATGGGCTTTCCGGTCCCGCCTTTCTCCCCAGAGGGGCTCGCCGCCGCCACCCAAGGTCCCACAGGGCAGATATCGCAGGGGTCGGACGACGATGTCGACCCAGACGAGGTCAGGAAGCGCGTGGCCGAGGCGCAGAAGAAGTTCACGGAGATGCGCGAGAAGAGGACCCGGCATGCACTCATGACAGCCAAGGTCGACAAGGAACTCAGCGACAAGGAGAGAGAAATTCGTGATTGGAAGTTGAAGCTATTAGAGAAGGGTGGGCAGGAAGCGCTCGAGGAACTTGAACAGCATATTGCAGGACTGCCGGCTGATGAGAGGCAATCCGCACGCGAGATGTCCATCCTTACCCAGTCGTACATTGAGCTCCCGAATACTCAAGACCCCGCCCATCACGGGGATGGAGGCTTCTCTTATCGGCGCGGCGGATACGGAAGCGGATACAACGGCGGGTATACACGACCATCTCATACAACGCCACATTGGAAGCGTGAGAACGGTGGGGTCTGGAGACTCGACAATAGGCCCAAGCGTTTGGCTATCTTCGCGGTGGTGCCACATTCGGAGACGGACAAGGCTTTGCGCAATTATCTTCTGGTAAGTCGCAGGTAAGTTTTCATGTCATCTTTAGCCTAACGAATACAGGCCGACGACGGTTGCGATGCCATAGGACGGCACACGGAACACGATGACACACTCGTGATCAGCTTCAAGGAGCGTTGGATGGCGACCAAGGTAAGTATCATCCTGCTTCAAGTCCAGCCAGCTACTCATTTCTCCGCAGTTCGTCAACGACGTCCCGCATATCCCAGATGTTGGTGAGCTTAAGATGGACTGGATCCCGAACGATGCCGCGGTGGTTGTGGACTCCACTCAGCGTGAGCCTGTGGACTACCATCCTAGCACAGATATCGACGTTGATGCTGATATGGAGATCAAGGAGGAGTACCACGACAGCGAGCCCGACTTCGACGTCGCCGCGGCCTCTGACGAGTACTTGTAAGTATCATCTTTGGGTCGAGGTATTTGATATGGGGCGAACGGGCATAGCATGGTAAGTGATCCGGGTAAGTAGGATATTTCTTATGGCGTCTTAACGCAAGATACCCGATGCATTGCTTTCGGCGCATGGATATGAGACAGCGGCATTCGAGCACACAGAAACAAGTGAATATGGGATGATAATGGCGTGTGCTCTTGAAAATACAATTCTTCGAATGCCAACTCTGCAGGCCTATTATCTTGTGTGAGGTTTCCCTACTTGTTCGTTTCTAGGCAAGGCTCGTCTTTCCGCGTCGCACCGACATCCGCGACGAGTGTCCCTCACTCACTAGCCCAGGCGAAGAATCGGTCCACAGTGAGCACCAGGGGAATGGCCCCAACCGCATCGTCTCCCCAAGCGCTACCGAGATCGGAGGTAACGATCTGTACGTCCATGGTGCCGGCACCGAACGCGAAAGTGAGGGGTCAGGCTCTCGAAATGCAGGCCTGCGGTCACAGCAGCCAACCAGAAGCTTCTCGGTCTTAGGATATTATTCAGACTCCTTTTTGAATTCAAGCCAAGGTAATTAGCATACCGTCTCTGTCTGTGCTTCAACATTCCTACTCCTATGCTGCAGAACCCGTGACGCTGGAGGAAGCCTCACACAAGGAGCATCACAACAAGGTCCTCCAACCTGGCACCGACACACCAACTCGACAACGTCAGCCCTCCATCCAGAAACGGCCTGCAACTCCAGCAGGGTCTCACTCGCCTCTCGAGGATGCCCCGCTCTTCCAACGGCGTCGTCACTCCGTAACAGTGGCGACTCAGAAGGCGAGGGAGCCGAGGGAGGTCTTAGTACGTTTGGATCCTCGTGAAGAGAAGACCCCACTCTACGCGTTGCCGCTCCCACGATCCTGTCGTGGCAAAGACTGACACGGCGCCAACCTTGGCGACGTCTACTTGGAGGACGGGTCTCTAATTCGTAAGTTGTTATGGGCACCCAGTGGTGTTAATAACTAGCCTCAGTGAAGCTCTGCTTCAACGAGCAGAGGAATTGGTCAGGCGGGATCATGGAGCGGGCCCATGGGACAAGTGGATGGAGATGCAAGCCGGAGTGGGTTGGCGTCGCCGTAGCAAAGGAGGCATGGCTCACCGAGGGAAGTAGTCGTCCCGAGTCGCTTTTTTATTTTCCCAAATACTGTCTTAAGATTATTACTCAGGTCTCAGCCATTGGTGATGGCGAAGCTCTGCAGCCGTCTTCCTTTTCTCAGGTTCCCAAGCAAGCATAGACAGTATGAAATCGAGAAAGAGATCTATGTCACCATCGTCCTCTAACCCGTCCTTCAGCGGAATTGATTGTAAAGCGGACTTATTCCAACAGCCTATCAATCATCGTTAACTGTTTCCACTTTTAGGGTTCCAAGCCTACTAACCATTATCGTCGAAGTACGTTGAGCATAAGCAGCTAGCACTCACGAATTTCGTTGGTGGAGGGCCGAGGTATGTGATCATTTTAGCAAGACTGTCTTGCTCGTTCTCTCGTCCGAACAAATGTTCTCCGCAGAGAAGTTCCCAGATCTATTGCTGGTTAATAAAGCTCAGAATACCAGTAGCTTCTATGCATGTACAAACCAGAACGCCTAAATTCCAGATATCCACACTAGATTTCCATTTCATCCTTGAGATAATTTCAGGTGCGCGATAAGGAATTGGTTGAATCACACCACTGTACTCCTCTTGGCCGAAGACACTCATGCCAAGGTCACAGAGGAATGGATAGCCCAGGACGTTTCCATACTCTGGCACCTGAGACGTGTAAATTGTACGTCTATCATCTACGATTTTCCGAGGACTTGGATGTTGATGTTCAACGTCAACGAGCCTTCGAAGAATTGCTTCGCCGTCGTTTGGGAGAGTACATAAGATGTTGTTGAGTTTGATATCTAATTAAGCGCCATCAGTAGCGTGGTTCAGTCAAATAAGAAGCTTATGAACCGGTATGAATCACTCCGGACTCATGAAGATAATCTGTCGCCAGCAGTAGGTATGTTGTTATCCATTTAACCGTCGGCGTATCGAGCCTTTTGCTGGGCTGCAGCCTCACATAATCCAAGAGGCTCATCCCGAGAGGCTCGTAAACGAAGCAAGGATGATGTCCGCCAGGAACTTCGATTTCGAAATAGTCGCACGCCCTTCTCACGCAATATCGGCCATCGTGAGATAGCCCCGTATCTCTCAAATGATTCAGAACCCTTATCTCCTGGCACTGTTCATCGACTTTCCTTCGAGTACCGACTTTCAGAGTTTTGTAAGAGTGACTCCTGGTATTTATGAGAAAGGGATATCCTAAAGTTTTGATCACGTACATCTCATCGTAGCATAGCCAAACGGTGGAGTATCCTCCGTAGCCCAGTTTGACGGCGGTTGTGTATCTCCCACGGAAATTTTGGTTGCTATGGACCGGATAATATAGCCATGGGTCATAGTAGCTCGTCGTTTCCTCCTCAATCTGCTGAGACTCAGCAATGGTCCCGTAGGACATGGTCGTTGATTCCGGAAGCGTGAAACGGTTTTGAGGTCGGAAGCGTCTTGCCAATGGAACTGCGAGAAAGGTCCTGTAAATCTGTTCGGCACGTGGATGCATCTCACTTAGAACCATGGGGTATTAGTGGTATCCTATGGGTTGCACAGGCCATGAAGAAGCCGGATGCGCAGTTTGATGAAGTTCGGCGTGATCGTGTCCGTGTACTCATGTGATTGGATCTGCCGGATAAAAGTTGATCCGGACCACTCAGTTCTCCCCCACAGTCACTTAGCACGTGATCTACTTACTAGATGTGGACTGCAGGCCAATCTATTAGCTGACAAACTTGAGCCGGCTCGCGGAGGGATTCTGCACACAGCGGTCAAATTGTTTTAACTTCAATATTACTCGTACCCGCAGTAGGACTTTTTCCCGTCCTGATGCCACCTTGAGGCAAGGAGCTGCTGACCAGAAATCTGCAAGTCGGGCATAAAAAGGTTAGCGATTACGCATCTTGAAGCGACATGCACAGCAAGAACGCCCGTTACTCTGTCACGTAGGGTCTGATTGGACGAAATCTTCTCCCTGCTGTGGGGACGCGGAGCAGGCAGCAGCCAATTTTATCTGAGCTGAGGAAGCAATGCTCCGTCCGCCTTGTGGGCTACATAACGGCCGGAGTCGTTTCCTTATAATTCTGATATCCGACAAACAATCAAACTTCATTCACATATTCCTACGCATTCAGCCTCTTCCTAAAGTCTGTATGAATGACGTCGTGCCGTGTCTGATAGGATGGCAGCGGTGAGCAAAACGTCTGCCAACATAGATAAACAAAAGTCTGACTGCGGAAAAAAAAATTTAGAATTCGGTGATCAAGGATATCAAGCTCAAGTTTGACCTATATGCCCTGTTGTGTGTTAATCCACTGAGTAGTTTTATAGGGGTACACATCTTCACGAAAGCCATGATGGGTCTGGAAAAAATGTTATTTCCATCCAAATGCTAAACGAAAGGCAAGCCCGGGTAGAGACAATCCATGTAGACGAAAATGGCGAAGTGGACGTGAAGAAGAAATCACAGTGATAGTAATCATCAGGCCAGTCCGGCAGCCAATGAAATTTATGATGATTCAAGCCAAGGTAGTTAGCATACCGTCTCTGTGCTTCAACGTTCTTAGGCGAACAATATTAGATGAATGAATAAGGGAGGGAGGACGGACCCATCTCATTTTGATAGCTTTGTGCCAACTCTTCTGCAGAGTTGAACTCGGGGGCGGGTTTCATCCCTCGTCCATGGAGGACAATTCTAATCCCCGGGGCGGCGAAGCATAACCCTCGAGCCCTAAACCGACCTCGAGTATCCTTTCCGTCAAGACTTAAAGAAAACAGTAAAGGCATTTCTATCCCTTTAACTGGTGTAATTGGCCGCAAGGTTAGAGTGGGCCGAGATGAATAGGTAGGTGGGTAAGCAGCGTGAGCGGTAGGTGAAGCGAGGATGTCTAGCGCCAGAACAAAGCGGCGATACTAATGAGATTTAGAACATTGACATAAGATAAATTTGACTGTCTACCCAGATGGCAGAGGCTCACAGTAAGCAGCAATTCACGCCAAGCTTCTCGTGCGTGACTGCGGCGTAAGCGTTGTTGTATGACGCAGAGGCCACTCTTAGATCCCGAGGCTGTCTCAGAAAACTTCCTCGCTACATTGCGTCATGTTTGTAGCAATCACAGTCGCGCGGGCTGGGGCACAAAAAAGTCGTGATGCAGAGCCTTGCCGCTTGTCGCCCTCGCTCGAAAATGGCGTGTTCCGGGAGGAGATTGATTCCGGCAACCGAGATTTGGCCCTAGTCCCGAGAGGGATCAAGCGGTCTGCACCCGCCAAGCCTGATAAATAATGCAGTGGAGACGGCAGCTTGCCCCCTCGAAGTCTGGAGGACCCTGAGCCTTTGTCACCTTCAATTGACATCTCGAGAGTCCCGTCCTCCTCATCTCACCCGCCGTTAGTGCGCATCTCCTCTTCGAACCTCCAGGATGCAGGCCAACACGAGCTTTGTCTCGCCCACGGCGGACGCGAAGGTTGCGCATACTCTGGCCTCCTTTGACGCCAATGGCATTTTGACCACCATGGTAAACAACTTCAGCGTCTGGCGGCTGCTCTTGACGCTTCTGCTGGCGGCAGTCATCTATGACCAATGTACGTTTGCGACGGACCGTGGTGTCGGATTGGGCTAATCGTCGCTACCAGTCATGTATGTTTGGCAGAAGGGCAGCATTGTCGGGCCCGCCTGGAAAGCACCCTTCTTCGGACCCTTCTTGGACTCTGTCAAGCCATCCTTCACCAAGTACCACGCCAAATGGAGCTCCGGGCCCCTAAGTTGTGTGTCCGTCTTCCACAAGTACGTTGTCCCTAATTGATGGCCGGCTCCCGTGGCGCGACGAAGCTAACGGCCGCCCAGGTTCGTGGTCATTGCCTCCACCCGCGACATGGCGCGCAAGATCTTCAACTCGCCCAACTTTGTCAAGCCCTGCGTCGTCGATGCCGCGTACAAGCTCCTCCGCCCCGACAACTGGGTCTTCCTCGACGGCAAAGCCCACGTTGATTATCGTAAGGGCCTTAACGGTCTTTTTACTCGCCACGCACTCGAGCAGTACCTCCCGGGGCAAGAGGAGGTCTACAACAAGTGGTTTAAGCATTTCGTCGAGGTGTCGCAGGTCAAGAACAAGGGCAAGCCTGTGCCCTTCATGCCCGAGTTCCGCGACATGTTGACTGCCATAAGCTGCCGTACGTTTGTGGGACACTACATGTCGGATGAGACGGTCAAGAAGATTGCTGACGACTTCTACCTCATCACGGCCGCGCTGGAGCTGGTCAACTTCCCCATCATCCTGCCCTTCACGAAGAGCTGGTATGGCAAGAAGTGCGCTAACATGGTCTTGGATGAGTTCGCCAAATGCGCGGCCAAGAGCAAGGTCCGCATGGCTGCTGGTGGCGAGAAGGAGTGCATCCTGGACTTCTGGGTCGCGTCTATGATTGAATCCGAGGCCTATCGCAAGAGGATCGCAGCTGGCGAGGAGGTACCTGCAAGCGAGAAGCCATCCATGCTCATCCGCGACTTCACTGACCTGGAAATCTCCATGACGCTTCTCACGTTCCTCTTCGCCTCGCAGGATGCGACATCCTCAGCTACCACTTGGATGTTCCAGATCATGGCCGACCGACCCGAGTTCCTGGACAAGATTCGCGAGGAGAACATTGCTGCCCGAAATGGCGACATCCACGCACCTCTTAGCCTTGACCAGATCGAGAAGCTGCCGTGGACCCGTGCGGTGGTAAAGGAGACGCTCCGCTATCGCCCTCCCGTGATCATGGTCCCCTATGTCGCGAAGAAGGCGTTCCCGCTCACTCCCGAGTACACCGCGCCCAAGGGTTCCATGGTGATCCCCACCACTTACATGGCTCTCCACGACGAGGAGGCTTATCCCGACCCCGAGGCCTTTATTCCGGAACGGTGGATCACGGGTACGGCGGACCAGCAGGTCAAGAACTGGCTGGTCTTCGGGACTGGACCCCACTACTGCCTTGGACAGACGTATGCGCAGGCGAATCTGATGCTCATGATCGGCAAGGCGAGTATGATGCTGGATTGGAAGCACCAGATTACGGACAAGAGCGAGGAGATCAAGGTGTTTGCGACCATCTTCCCTATGGTAAGTTTGACTAGCACACACATAGTAAGCTAGGGTTACTAACGACAGTAGGACGACTGCCTCCTCACTTTTACGGAACGCCAGGCGTAAAAGTTTTGTCTTCCATCGCTATGTGATGTTCTTTCAGCGAGTTTGTATTCGCGGCATATCGATAGCTTGGAGTTTCCTCTTATCTAATTCTTCGAGACCTAGGATAGGTTCTTGCTGGCGCCATTTCTTGCTAATAGACCTAATGGCTTACAGCCTCGAAGCTCCTTGGCGAGCTGGCGGGCGGTTTGCAATATAGCGATATACAAGGGTATCAGGTGGTGGTAATGGGTGGGTATCTGGGATGGGCCGGCGCGGCAGAGCCACATTGTATATAGATGGTAGGCAGGACGCCCCAGGTGGTGGACGGACGAAAGTAATGGCAGTGGGATGAAGCAATCAGGCTGGTTGAGACGTCATTGCTGCGGCCATACTGTGCCACGCTGTAGATCCCGTCAGGTGAATTATCACATGCCGGACGCGCCGCGTGAATGCCAAGATGTTCCGTCTGAACCTCTAGAAGCTATGACCACCTAACTTTTGGGTCGCACTTTGCATTGAACGGGGCTTCGTCGACCACCTGACCACCTTTCCACCTTTCCACCTTTCCACAACCGACACCCTCGCAGCAAACCGAGCGCAAGGTGCCCTGGCCCCTCCTCATGGCGACAGCCACCTCCCCCGCCGTACCTACCGCGCCCTCGAACCGCGTAGGACCGCATCCCTCGTACATCGAAGTCGCGCAGCCCTATGTCCTGCAGGGTCGAATACAGCGCTGCCTCACGCGCATCGGCATGACAGATGCGCGCGATGATCCCGTACGGCTCCAAGGCATAACCTACATCGACCAAGTGCGCCGAGCACTCAACCTCCCCATCCGCACCTTCAACACCGCCGCCGTCTATTACCACAAGTTCCGCCTCTTGCACGCCGATACAGAGTACAATTATGCCGACGCTGCTGCTGCGGCACTTTTCACGGCGTGTAAGATTGAGGACACATTGAAGAAGAGCAAGGAGATACTGTGTGCGTACTACAATTTGAAGGTGGCGGCCACGGAGGGATTGAGTAGCGATGATCCGGTAAGATATCTGGCCTGCCGTGGCCTGCCCCCACTCCCTCCTCTCTTCGAATCCACAGGGTACAACATGAGCACTAACCAAGGAAACAGCGCTTCGAGAACCACAGCAAGCTCATTATCGGCCTAGAACGCCTGATGCTCGAAAGCGCCGGCTTCGACTTCCGCAACCGCTACTCACAAGCCCTCATGGTCAAGCTCGGCAAGCAAATCGGCTTCAACAAGAAAGTCGAAGCCCCTACGGCGTGGAACATCAGCATCGATATGTACAGGACGTGGGGTCCGCTGAAGCAGACGCGGAGCACAATGGCGATATCGTGTATTGAGCTTGCGGCGAGGCTGCACGGGTGGGATATGAAGAGGGTGATTGGGTGCGATGCGTTGGATTACAAGAAATGGAGGACGAGCAGGGCGGAGATCATGGGTACATTTCACATGTCCGATGCTAGTCTTGTTTTGCTGACTGGAAACAGAGATGTTGCTGGATCTATTAGATCTATACACGCACCACCGCGCCCTAACCCTCGTCGGACCCTTCTACCCGCTCGAGACCTTCATCAACATTCGGATAGTACTGAATCAGGAAGCCTCCGCTGCAAAGATACCGCGCTACACGCTATACAACTCGGAGATCAAAGCCGCCTCGGAGTCGCAGTCGAATGGCGCTCCCAAGCCGCGTAATGGCATCGATCCTACGTCTCCGCTTACGCCTGCGACGCCGGGTACAGTGAGCCCTGGGACGACGGCAGCACCTACATCCGCGATTGGAATACGAGGGCAGAATGGAACAGTACGATTCATGTTAGACGCTAAGCGTGCGGAAGATGAGCGCGCAGCTTATGAGCGATATCACAAGGTCGAGGAGGAGGAGTACGAAGAGGTAGTAGAGATTGAACCTACGCCCGCTGAGCGCGAACGAGAACGACATCGAGATAGAGAAAGGGAGCGAGAACGGGACCGGGACCGAGAAAACCGCGATCGAGATAGGGAGAGGGATCGAGACCGAGACCGAGACCGGGACCGGGACCGAGAAAGAGAGAGGGATCGCCGACCTGTGCGTTGAACCTGCCTGCGACTGCTATCTTCTTTTTGGATTTTATCCCCCTGTGCTCGTTCTGTTTTGCTGCTTTTTTGTTGCTGATATACACGAGCCATTGTTGTTGGAAGATGTGTGCTAAACAGTTGGAATATAGGCTGGGAAAGCACAAAAACAGACAACTGAGAAGAGTGCCGGTCAGGCGACTGCAGCGAATCCACACTGGGACCTTGAATATAGAGATTGTGATGTGGACGCTAAGAGTAAGGAGAATCACCGTGGAAGGCAACCTCGAGAAGATGGCCAGCCACACCGACCTCGTCTGCGTCGCGAGGACGTACAAGAAAGAGTCCCCGATACACCGCGCGGTAGTTTCGATTCAACAGGCCAATCGGATAGGCCTCGAAATGGCCGCCCCTTCGCCGACCGAGAGCCTTCTCGCCTTGGCCGTAAGCTCTCGCAAGCCAGCAACGATCCTTCTAGCCAGGCAAGAAGACCTCAAGACGACATATCGACTCAGGGAAAGCACATACGCCCTCGGCATCCTACCCCTGCCCCAGCTGGACTTCACAAACGTACCGGACAAGCCCGCCACTTTTCTCCTACTCCACGACACGCACCCCGCGACCGCGGCTACGGCATCCAATCCATCTCTCCCTTCCACGACCGCAAAGACGAACCCAGCGCCCGAAACTACACCCTCGGCTATCCCTCCCCACGAGCAGATCCCCGAGACCGCGACTACAACTCCCCTGCTACACGCGACCGCGGCTGGGACATCCAATCCATGTCTCCCTCCCCCTTCCCTGAACCGCGCGACCGCCGCCCTCCTTCTCCGTCTCCCTTCCCCCGAGATGCGCCGCGCGACCGTGGCTGGGGCATCTTATCCACGTCCCCAAACCACCAATCCGACTCGTCTACCCCAGATTCGAGAGATACATGGGGTCTCCAGATCCGAGGACGCGGGCGTGGACGAGGCCTCGCACGCGGCAGGGGAGAGGGCCGTGGAGATGCATATCGCTGCGGGAATAGAGACCGTTCTCGTTCGCCGCGCGATCGAGACCGGGACCGCGGTGGCGGTGACAGAGACCAGGATTCTAATGTTCGCGGACGCGGCCGTGGCGATCGGGTTAGAGTACGGGACGAGCGTGGACGAGGAAGGGGTAGGGTTGAAGCTCCCGGTGCGTCTGCCCCGGATGAGTGTCTTCCTCCCCGTCCTCGTACGGTGGAGGAGCGGCAAAGGCGGAAGTAGGGAAATTTGCGCTCGTGGTCGGAAGGCCGGTCTCGGAGATGAGTCTTGTCGGCAGGAGTTCGATTAACAATTTGGGTAGGGAGGACAGTACATAGTTGCGGATTCCGTGATACCCATTTTGGCCGTGAGTCTGAGGAATGCATACATTCATGGCGTTGGCGCTCTTGGCCTTGAGAACGAATAAGTTTCGAGGTTCTGGCATTCGTCGGCAGGAATTAAGTGGGATTTCAAGAGAAATCAATAAATTCTTGACCCTGTCCGCACCTTGCCTGTCGATTGCCCGTGATAGCTTCAAGTAGCCTAGAATGAAAGTTATGTTCCATCAGTTGCGTACTCGAGCGCATCATAGTACATCACAATTGAAAGACAACGTTATTGTGCGACATAGCTTCAATTTTGTTCATCTACACTACATCACACAATTGAACATGCAGCAAGAGGGAAAGAGGTCGTCAACCACTCTCTAAAGCTTGATCAAAGCCCAGAGCCATCCACCGCCACCCACCGGTCTATGAGAGCCGGCTGCCCGGATCGACATTTATCTTGATATGGTTGCTCCATAAATGACAGCACCAGCAATCTCGAACAGGCCCAAGTCTGTCTTCTGCTCAGAGCTCGAGAAAGGAAATCTAGCGCTTTTGATAGATCTCCTTTATAGCTTGTCATAGTACTGCGGATAAAGTTAGCAAAGATATGTTTGGAACGGGGCGGAATGAAACTTACGTTGTCAACACCCGGAACCTCGACCTTGATACCCTTCCGCTTCCGCATCTCGGCGACGATCTTACCGGGCATGGTCGTATTATCAAGCGGCGATCCACCCTGGAGAATCTGCCAGTGGTCGAACACCATCTGTGGGAAGGCCTGGCCGGCCGTGTTGGATCGGAGATCGGCGGTGAAACCGAAAGACTCGTTGACGGGAAGGTAGGCCTTGACGTTGAAGAGGGGTGTGCCCACACGCTGGTTCTCCTCGAAGACGTGACCTCTCCTTCGGGTAAGCACACCGTAGATACCACCCATGGCCTGCTCGGGCACCTGGATTTCGACGAGGTAGACGGGCTCCTGCAGAGAGGGCTCGGCAAGGAGCGTAGCGGCATAGAGCACACGACGCGCGGTTGGGATGAGCTGACCACCACCACGGTGAATGGCATCAGCGTGGAGGGTGACATCCATGATGTTGAAGCGGATCGAGCGCATGGGCTCTTCTGCGACAGGGCCTTCCTTGGTGGCCCACTGGAAACCAGAGACGACGGAGTCCTTAATCTCGTTCAGGTACTGGACGGCCTTGGTCTGGTCAACGAGCAAGTTGGCGCCAGTCGTATCGGGCCCGAAGCACCAAATCTTTCGAGCATCGGTAACGTCCCAGCCGTGCTCATCGGCAAGGAGACGGGCGCGAGCCTTGAAATCGTCACGCGGACCGATCTTGCCAGCCTCGATGGCTTGGGAGACCTCCTCGTCCAGAGGCTGCGCGGTAACGTACAGTCGATTGTGCTTGTTGGGCGATTTGGACAGGGCAGTGATACTTGAAACAGCGTTGACGGTCTCACGGTACTGGACGACGGGGTCGGAGATACGGAGCGGCACGCCGGCGTGGTCCTCCTCAAGATCCTTTAGGCAAATTTCCAAGTGCAGCTCACCAGCACCAGCAACGACGTGCTCACCAGACTCGGAGATGTAGGTCAGGACGCAAGGATCGGACTTGGACAAACGCTTGAGGCCTTCGACCAGCTTGGGCAGATCCTGGGCGTTCTTGACTTCGACGGAACGGCGCACGACGGGTGAGACGGAGAAACGCATGACCTTGAGGTTGTGCGCAGTCTCGTTGGTGGTGAGAGTACCAGACTTGAGCAAGAACTGGTCGATACCAACGAGACCAAGAATGTTACCAGCGGGCACATCCTCGATGGGCTCGACGAAACGGCCCATCATAAGAATCGTACGCTGGACAGCCTTGACGAACAGGTCCTCCTTCTTTCCTGGAACGTAGTTGGGGCCTTGGATGCGGACCTTCAAACCGGAGCGGACAGTACCGGAGAAGACACGACCGAAAGCATAGAAGCGACCCTTGTCGGAAGTCGGTACCATCTTGGAAACGTACAGCATGAGCGGGCCCTTGGGGTCGCAGTCGCGGATAGCGACGGCGTTGACATCGTCATGGGGACCCTCGTAGAGAGTCTCCATACGGTACTTCTGGGCGGTCACGGGAGACGGAAGGTGGAGAATCATCATCTCCAGGAGAGCATCAGCGGCCGGAAGGAACTTGCGCATGACGACCTTGAGGAGCTGCTTGCCCTCGAGATCCTTCTCGTCACTGGTGAGCTTGATCTCCAGCTTCTCGAGAAGTGTGGGGATCTCCTCAGTCTTGAAGTTCATGACAGCGGCGAAGATGCGGAAGATGGGGTCGAGGATGAACTGGTTGAAGGCACGCTCCAGGGTCTTACCCTCGTACGTGGCGTTCTTGGTCCACTTCTTGGTCTTGGGGTTGAAGAAGTTGTCGCCCTGGTGCTGTTAGCTTAACTCAACCCATCCAGGCTGAATCCAGTACGTACCCAGAGACGCTCCATCATCTTGGCCTTGTCGACACCAAACTTCTTGGCGTACCTAGAGGCGAATTGGCGGACAGTGAAGGCCCAGCCGTGGAGACCGGAGCCGAAGGCGATGGTGCCCTTGTCGGGATAGACCTGGACATCACCGAGGACCTTGTCGTAGTATGTGGCGATGACGACGTTGACGGACTCAATGACACGAGAGAAGTTCTGGTACAGATCCTCCTTGGTGAGCTGGAGCTCGAGAAGAGCGCGGTCGACCTTGTTGATGATGACAACGGGCTTGATACGCTCACCGAGCGCTTGTCGGAGCACAGTCTCGGTCTGGACGCAGACACCTTCGATGGTGTCGACGACGACGAGCGCACCATCGGTGACACGGAGGGCGGCAGTGACTTCGGAAGAGAAGTCAACGTGGCCGGGCGAATCGATCAGGTTGATCAAGAAATCGTTCTTGTCGACCTTGACGGGGATGTCCTTGAGGTCCTCCGGATCCTGCATCTGGGCGTACAGGGAGATGGCCGTGGACTTGATGGTCACACCACGTTCTTGTTCATCCGCACGAGTATCCGTAAACCGCGCTTCTCCGGCTTTCGCTGCGGAGATGATACCGGCACGCTGGACGAGGGAGTCGGTGAGGGTGGACTTGCCGTGATCGACTGCGAAGTGGCCCGTCAGAAAGCTGCTCGACCAAGTGCGGGGTTGGCCATGGGGGAGAGGGCAACTTACCGTGAGCAATGACGGACATGTTGCGGATGTTGGCCGCCTTGTCCATCAAGGCACGGATCTAGAGTCGCAGTCAGCATGCGTCTCGGATGCCACCACTGCTTGTATCCGTGGTCGTGGGTGCGCAGTACGTACCTCCTCGACCGTGAAGCTGCCACTCTGTTAGCATCGTGTCCAACCAGCCAGTGGGAGCTGTGGCCAGGGCGAATTCGCCGCATCTCTTCAGATGGGCGCCCGGCCCTGGCGATGGCGACTTACTTGACCATTTTGACGGTGTTGTTTGCTGGTTGCTACTGGCAAAATTCGAAGGTGGGATGTGTGATGATACCCCGCACGGAGGGGTTCGGCTGGCGTTGAAGAGTCGCAAAGGTTGTGGTTGACGCTCTGGCGTTGCAGGCCAGGAGGAGGCGGAGGCGCTCTTTTTATATATGCCCAGGCGCTGGCGTGCGAGACCTTGGATGAGCGAGAGGAAGAGAGGGTCGCGGTGGGTGAGGGAGACGAGTTTTGCGTAGTGGGGCACTCGCTTATTCGAGCTAGCCCAGCCTGCCCGCCTCGGTGGCGTTGCACCTTCACCACCATCAGCACGGAAAGAGTCACACTCTGCCACCGGGTCGCCAATCACCCGCATCGTGCTACGAACGCGGCCCTCTTCAGCCCTTATATCGTGAATCGAATGGGCTATGACTCCCCAAGGTCTTGGTGTTCCCGAGGTTCTTGGCTGACTCTACACTGCGCCGTTACCTCCCCGCTGCCCGACCGCTTTTGATTGAGCAGTGCGGGGGGAGCAAGCATTGTATCAGGTCACAGCACCGCTTCCTCACTTGGATGCTTCAATGACCCAACGCATGTGGACCATAGAGGAATATATCCAGCGCAAAGAGTCACCGAGTATCTACGGGTCAACGCCTTTTTGGAAAGACCCGATGACAAATGCAAAACCACCATTCATCATCTAGCCTGGAGCTCGGAGTTAAGTCGCAAGTAGCACCAAGGCGACTGTACTGCGCGTTTCCACGTCTGATGGAACATTTTAATCGACTAGGTGGCCCGTAACGCCCTAGGAGGTCAATCAGGAGTGCCTATTGTCATAAGTCAGAACCTATCTGTTCCGTCGGAAGTGGAAAACCGCAGTACGAGGCTCACTTCACCGCAACAAGGCTCTGTTGTAGTGGGAGAGCTTGGGGGCCAGACAACGCAACATCACCGCATCATCACCGCATCAGTATCAGAACCACATTCTGCATATCATTGTTTTCATTCCGCTCCGTTTGTGTGTGCTACCATGCCCCATGTCCCGTCAACTTTTCTCAGTCATGCCAAAGGGCAGTCCAAATACAAAAAGTGCTTCTCTTAGAAGACGGTGGGTATCTTTGAGGGAATCCATGAACGCCAGTCTCATGCCGGAAATGCAAGTTAGGAAACTGTGAGGTCGCGTCGTGCAAAACACGTTAGGTACCTCAGTTGTCTTCGCCATCGCCCTAGCCCAAGATCCTCGGCTTCGACTTCTTCTCGAACTTCGCCTTGAGAGACGCCTTTTGAGTAGGGACGTCCTTGACGGGCGCCTTGATCTCGTTCTCGGCGGCGTGGGCCTTGCCTCCATCCTTGAACTCCTTGGAGTCCTGGAAGTCATCGCGTGTCTGCTTCCAGTCCTTCTCGGCGACGGATGGGGAGGTGCTCCGATAGCGCTTGTCGGATCGATCGCGAGATGGCGAGCGGGACTCCGAACGGCCGCGCTTCTCGTACTGACGGCCGTAGTCGCGACTACGACGGTTGTCATTCGACTTGGCAGACCAATGGCTACCGCCACGACGGCCGCCATAACCCCTGTCGGCCGCCATGAAAGAGCGAGGTCGCCAGCTTGCGTAGTCCTTCAGGCCTGAAGAACGGCTCTCGCCGGAGCGAGGCTTCAGGAAGCTGTCCAGGAACTTGCGTGCGTCTTGCTCATTCTTCTCCCGAGACTGCCTCCAAGAGGGAGTGATGCCGCGATGGAAACACTTCTCTTCCTCGTAATCCCGCTTGGAACGAATGAACAGGAGCGTGTCATCATCGTACTTGATAGTTCCCCTCTTGACGAACTCCGCGGCCGACTCAGCACTATCAAACTCGACCCAAAGGCTACCCTTCATGTATCCGGTTGCATCTTGGCGCTGCTGGACGAAGATAGCCCCATGCATCTGGAAGAAGCGCTGGAGCTTGCTGCGATCAAGCTGCACCCCATCATCGAAACCTTTGAGGTACGTCTTACTATCGAGGAGGTGATCCGCCTTGCGCACGCGCTCCCAGAGGACCCAGATCGAAGGCTCGTACTCATCGTCAAAGTCGTACAACGGGACTGGATATGGGACCTTGCGCTTGACGGCGAGATCGCCACGGCCATTGTCGATGATGTCGAGGGTGTCGCTGGTGTGGAGCGCAGCGACAACAGCCTTGTAGCCAACATCATCAACGTATTCTTTCATACGATTGAACCGCGAGCAGATGAACTGCAAGGATACAGCTCGGTTGCGGTGAGCATCAACCTTCTCCCACATGAACTTGTCGTGGGCGAGGTTGGCGTCGGAGAAGTAAAACTCGACCTTGAGCGCGATTAGAAATATGGGCAAGCGTGAAGTAGACAGAAAAATACCTGAGCGCGGATTTTGTCTGCCTTGTCGCCGCTCAACTTTGACTCGACCCCTCCGCTCCTGCGAACAGGTTAGCAGGCGATCATAGAGAAGCATGGGAGGTTACGTGCTTGATAGCCGCAGCTTGGTCCTTGGCGACGGTTGCACCCTCCATTGCTGAACCATTGGCCGCATTCTCGTCGATACCGCCGCGGTCGCCGTTGTTGTGGGTAGGCTCGGCCATGACTGGAGGCGCAGCTGCCTCGGCAGCAACCTGATTGTCCGACATTTCTGTGTGAGGCTAGAAATGCCTGCGATCTTGTAGTTAGCAAGAGCCCTCCCGAGTCGCGCAAAAGGTAAAGTTTCCGGGTCGCGGCAAGACTTTGGTGGAGGCTGGAGGAGAAGAAGAGGAAAGTGCGAGCGGAGAGCTTTTGCAGGCTTGGTGGGGTGCGCCGGCCTTGGCGCTACCGAACATTTTTCCGCGACGCGGCGCACGGACCCTTCGCAAAGGTGAAGCGGAAGGCGCGGCCAGCAAAGTCTGTTGGCTCGGCAGCAGTCGCAACACCGCGCAATTGATTGCTTGTCGTCATGAGGAAGAAGCCCAGGTTTCATTCGTTGAAGAAGCTGGTCAGTATCTACATCTTGAAGTTCCCTTCTCGGGTGTGCAACCCCTGACAACTCCATAGAAGGTCCGCCAGGACTGGTCACGCTGGTCATTATACAGTCTGTCGCAGCTCAAACCTCCAAACGTCGTGGCCCGAACCTACTTCCAGCAGAAATGGACAGCCAAGTCGGACACCAGAGCATACCACGGCGAGCAGATCCGGGAGAAGAAGTGGAAGCGCATGTTCAGGAGAAATCTCCCGGCTGTTGTGCCAATGGACCACAAGTATCTGGCAAGATATGATGGATCTGAGCAGGCAGCAGGACGAGGAGCTGGAGCAGACGAGGTTCGAACGCCACGGACATCGCCAATGACGCCATATATGCAGATGACATACTTCCCCATCGAACGGAGACTGGACACTGCTATCTTCAGAGCACTATTTGCAAGTAGTGTGCGGCAGGCAAGGCAATTCTGTGTCCACGGCTTGGTCAAAGTCAATGGCAAGAAGGTACGTTCTACTTATCAGGGGTAAACTCGTCTCAAGGATTCTGGTCTCGAAACCTTGGGTATGGGAACCTTCGGATGCCCAACTCCAGCTCAACACGCTTCAGATGCCCTACCCCGGCTACATGCTTAACCCCGGCGACATGTTCCAAGTCGAGCCCTCGTCCGTAATGTTCGCCACAGGCGCCCCGAAACGCCGCACCGCAACCGGCCGCCGCGTCGCCAAAGAGCAAGCCGCCACACGTGCCAAAGCCCGCGAATCCAACCCCCCTCCCACTTCCCCGGCTACTAAACCCGAACCTGCGTCCGTCCGCGCAGAACCCACGCCCGCAGAGCTGAAGAAGCACATGCAAGACTTGATGGTTGACGTGGAGGCAGTGTTGAACGAGGACGTCGGCGCACGAGACAAGCAGAAGTTCAGAGCATTCAGACAAACGGTGAAGAAAGCGGTGGGGCTGTGGAAGACAGCAAGCGCGGAGACGGTGTCAACACTTGACTCGCAGTTCGCTTTTCTCAAGGATGCAATTGCGGCGAAACAAGCAGCCGCCCAGTCGCAATCATCTTCCCTCTCTAAGTCGTCCTCGGACACCCCCTCTTCAGATCTTACCCTTATCTCTGAAGAAGACCAGAAGAAGCTGCGTGAGGCGTTCGAGAAGCTGCGGTTGGAGGCCGAACACACGTCTGCGTGGAACGGCAAGGATAGCAGTCAGCCGTATGCAACCCCCTGGCGGCCGAGGGACTATATGTCGGCGTTTGCATTTATACCAAGGTATCTCGAGGTCAATCAGAACATTTGCGCGGCGGTGTACTTGAGGCATCCGGTCGCGAGGCCGGGATTGGCGGAGGTGCCTACGCCATTTCATATCGAGACTGGGCAGTTGGCGTTTAACTGGTATTTGAGGAGACGGTAAAGGCGAGGCCATAGGAATGAGTAGGCGAGAGGGAAGATGGAGGGAGTTGTATATATAGCTATTGGGGGCAATTGTACAATATTAGATGACTTCTAGAATAGGAGGTATATCATACAGTCACAATATGGCAATCTTTGAGATCATTGAACGTGTATAAAGGTCGCGAGGAGCTGTCCTGCGCCGATTGTATGCCCTGCTCTTCTACAGATATATATACTGTTACACTTCGAGAAAGCCCGTCGAGTATTATTAGTTGGGTGAGACGATAGTCCTCCCTTCATGCGTCGTGCATGCCCGTCCATCCGCGTGAACCCGAACAATAAATGATAAGATCATGCCAGAAATCGTACAATGCATGATGCGAGAAGAAAGACCACAAGTGAACCCGAGAAGACCTGCGCCGGGAACCTAGGAAAGAGAAGATGGGACCCAAACCGTAACGTTCAGACGGATTTATATCGCGCCTTTACCTTAGAACGCTATAGCCATCATCGACTACTCCTTTGAACTCAACTCTTCTCACCCACCCCCGTGTCCGTAGTCTCCGCATACCTTAGCGTCTCAGCGCTGGGCCTCGGACTCACGTCCACAACACTCGAATCCGGCGTCCACCGCGAACTCGTCGAGCTCGCCGAAGAAATAGGATACTGCCGGAACCCATTCGCCACCGTATCAGACGTATCCTCATCTTCTTCATACGCCGGGGGTGATGACGAGGCATCGGACCTGTACCCGGGCAGGCTGTCTGTTCGTGATAGAGGACGCGAGGGGAGTTCTGAGATAGAGGACGATGGGTATGAAGATGCAGTCGACAACGGGGAATACGGCGCCTCGGAGCTCGGTGCCCTGGGTCGAGTTCGGCCGTGGTGACAGCTGCATTGGATATGCGTTGGCGGAGTGCCGATTCTTATGCGCCCTTCTTCGGCGCTGACAAGGTCGTTCACGATGCCGTGGGCGGCGCGGAGTTGGCGGATCTCGTCCTGCATAGCATCTTCGAGAACGCTTTCTTGGTGCTGGATTAAGCTGCGCTTTTCCTCGTAGTCCTCGATGCGTTCCTGGTCGCGCCAGCTACGAGTCCAGAAGCGGCGCCAGGCCAGACTACGAGCTGCGCGACGGTAGGCACGAGCGTTTGCGGCTTCTTCTCGGGCGGCGGCACGCTCGGTGCGGGTACGCAAGCTGGAGCAGCGATGCCGAATGATGGAGATGAAGCAGCCGCAGCAGAGGAGGCTGAGGACGATCTCGAGGGCGATGACGTATGGTGAGTCTGGGGGTGGGATGCGCGGGCGGCCATGAGACTGAGAATGCGGTGGAGGGAGATCTTCAGAGGCGGTGTGGGGAGGCGAAGGTGGATGAGGAGGCGGTGGAGAGATGGAGGAGACTTTCACATTACCCTCAGGAATCTGTTTGTAGTTGCCAGCACGCCACGAGTGCATGTAAGTATCATCCTCTGGAAGACCCATTGGAGCAGAGGGTGGGTGTCGGTGATGGTGGAAGTGGTTAGGACGGAAGCGTATGTAGAGAATTCGCCAGGTACCGTGGGCTTTGTGGGCGATGGTGCGGACGACGCAGGATATGCTGTCGCAGTCTTGGAGCTCTTCCTTGAAGGATTGGGTCTCGTATTTGAGCTGCGAGTCGATGTACTTCTTCTTCTGCTTGATGGTCCTCTGGAGCTCTTGGAGTTCGGCTTCAAGTGCACGCAACTCACGGATGTCGTCTTCCAATAGCGACTGAGACGGGCCGCCAACGGTCTTGACCTCTTCGAAGCTGGCTGGGGTGATGATGAGTCGAAGGTGGCTGGGAGGTTCGCGCCAGGATTCGGCGTTTTGCTTGTCGCTAGCCGAACGGTTGGGGACGGTTTCAAGACGAAGAAGCTCAGGTGGGGATTGCTGTTTGAACGAAATGGTAAAACCGGTGGGGTTCTCTACGGGCCTCCCGTCAAGCGACTTGATGTTCACGGTGATAACCTGGGCGTCGTCCTCTGCTTCCTGCTCACCACGGAGACAGGCCGACTCCCACTCAAGGTCGAGGTCGTGCTGGAGGAACCAGGCATTCTCTTGGACGTCGGTAACGCCAGTGTAAGAACCAGATCCGGTAGCGCTGTCACCGTTCCATTCTTGGGGAAGGTAGACACCATTAAGAGTAATGTTGGCAGCTCCACAAGCCTCTTCGTGAGCGTGGGTCTTAAAGCTCAAGATCTGTAGAGGGTGTAAGCGGGGAAGTACACTTTTTGTTGCCTGAAGTGGGCCTTACAAGAGACTCGTCATCATGGCTTGTGTGATCTGAGCCAAGACAACCAGCGCATGGCACGCTGAACGTCGCTTGCGCGTAGTTCTTCTGGAGGTCTGAAGCTATTTAGCAGCTGCCTAGCGATGGCAAAATGGAAGAAGTGGGTATAAAGCGAGCGTCGTACCTAGCTCCAAAAGCTTCCCATCTGGTCGCTCTACGTCGGTGCGAGCGTCTCGCGGGACCACGGCGGCGAGGATAGGAGCGGCCCAGGCGCAGGCTGACAGGACCTTCTTAATGGACCGCATAACTCCAAAATCACAAGGGAAAGAAAGAACAAAGGCGAAAGAACAGAAATCGCGCAGCACGGCAGAAACAGCAAGGCACTGGTTAAAGGAAAGGGACAGAGGGGACGGGACAGCTGTTCTCTCCACGAGATCTGGAGGATCAGGCACCAGACAAAGACGCGGGAGGCAGTGAGGTTTATGGGGCGCAGGAGTGGGTGGAAGCACCAGCCTCGGAGCGTCTGACTGGACGCGTGTTCCTTTGGGGTCAGGGCGCCGGAGAGGTGCAGCGGGGCTTAGCTCGCGGTCGGCTTGATTCAGCTGCGCGCTTTTATCAGATGGCCGGTGAACACGAGAAAAGCGACGTTTTGTTGTAGCTGCATGGGATATGAAACGACAGTCTTTGGAGAGTGGTTGTGGAAGTGGAAAGTATTCACTGTGGTTCGTGCGCCAAGAATCCAGGTATCAAGGCGTCGGCGTTTGCAAGATACCCCCAAATCCCGAGTATCTGATCTAGGGAGGAGGGCGAGAATGTATTTCGAAGATTCTAAACGGTCAAGAAGCTGCCATGTATCATGTTCATAACACAGGCCCTGCTCCGAATCGGGGTCGTCTCGTCTTCACGAGTTGCCGCCTGTTCCCCTGCTGAATCGTTACCGCGTTCCTGCATTGATTCCCCAACTACAGCCCACGAAAGCCTTGGGCAGAGTCTCGAGGGCTGTTTCAACCGTCACCAGCAAACGGATCAGTCAAAATCGAGGAGCCCTGCGGGTGTTGGTTGAGGAGGAACGGTGACGGCAACGAGCTGCATGCCATATCGATAAGGCGCGGCGCCCGGACCATTCGATTCTCCGATTGGAGCTATTCGCCAAGACCAAAAGCTCGACGCGGTCGCATTGTGGAGTGAATTCCTCGTGCAAACAACCCTCCTTACCCGACTATCGCACGCTAAGTTCGGCAGGTAATACTGTCGCGGCGCACTCGCTTTGCGCTCTGTCTATCCAGCACCGAGAATTTTATTCCGCGATCAACAACGCCGACTTCACACTCACCACAATGGTCTATCCCACTCCTCTCCGTTTTCTCGAGCCCAGCTAAACCCCCTATTACAGCTACCCCTCGGCCTCCTCACCGCGGCTGCCGGCCATCCAATGCTTGTCGAGCTCAAAAATGGCGAAACCCTCAACGGCATGCTCGTCAGCTGCGACACCTGGATGAACCTCACGCTCAAGGAGGTGATTCAAACCAGCGCTGACGGCGACAAGTTCTGGAGACTACCTGAGATATACGTGAGGGGCAGTACCGTTGGTTTTCGCTGATTCAGCATGGAAATCTTAAGGATAGGCTGACGCAAGCAGATCAAATACCTTCGCGTACCGGACGAGATTGTCGATTTGGTCAAGGAGCAGCAGGCTAAGGACCAGGCGAGCAGGGGTGGACGCGGTGGAATGCATGGACGCGGTGATCATAGGGGAGATCGCGGAGGAAGAGGCATGCGTGGTCGCGGTCGAGGACGTGGCCGGGGTGGAGGCGGTGGAGGTGCTTGAGCCATGGACATCAAACCCCGTGGGATTGACGATGCTCGGAAGAGTCCTCAAAAGGTGAGCAAATTTTATTCCATACGATCTGCTGCCAGCTTGCCACTGGTAAATGCACATTTCTGGGGTCTGACGGATGAGGTGTAGAAGGAGGAATACTCTGAGAGGAGATGATGGCTGCTTCTAAGGTGGAATACTTAAAAAAGATACCTTTTCCCGGGGAAAAAAAAATTTCAAATGTGGCGGATTGCCTTGATTCTGAGGAAGTACCAGCTCAGATGTGTCTACCATGGGCAATCGAAAGGTCCTGTGGCATGAAGCAATCAAACGGCATCAAGTCTACGGCCCATGGAGAAAATTGACCAGGTTCATGTGCTCATCCAACTTTGGCAAGCCTTACATACAGTGTAGATCGGCACGCTCTGACCAACAACCGCCAAGTCGTTCGCCTTTGTCAGACCCAATTGCGGGGTGTTTCCGGGGTCCTCCTTCGAGGAACATGTCCGCACGCTACCGAGGCATAGGCTCGCATCTGTTAGGTACGCTTATATAAGACCAAGAAGGTGCAGCTGCTTCCCCTTATTCTCTAATTCAATCACACTCCCCTTCGTACGGTCATCTTCCAGCAACGTCGTTGCGTTCATTCCAACGCCAACATGACGTCCTTCACAATAGCAGACTCCGATCTCTTAGGCGTCAAGGATCAAGCAGTTCTCATAACAGGTACATATATATGCTCGACTCTGCCTCAGATCCTGGCTAAGGCTCATCACTCACGACTCTCAGGTGCCTCGTCAGGCATCGGTCTCGCAACCCTCCGTCTACTCCTCCAACATGGCGCCAAGGTTTACGCTAGCGATCTAAACCCCCTCCCGACAGACCTATCCCAAATCCCCTTTATGAAAGTAGACGTCGCATCATGGGAACAGCAAGTCGCCCTATTTAAATCCGCCATTCGGCAATACGGCAAGATTGATCACGTATTCGCCAACGCAGGCATGGGTGTCTCATGCAGTTTACTGGAAGAGGAAGCCGATGAGAATGGAGATCCTGTCAAGCCAAGTATGAAGACTATGGATGTCAATCTCCGGGGTGTAATGTGGAGCATTAAGCTGGCAATTTGGTGGGCGAGGAGGAATGAAAACGGAGGAAGCATTGTTATGTCTGGGAGCCCTGCCGGTGAGTTTTTCGAGTGCGGTGCTGTCAATGTCTTCTCAACGAACCTCTAACGCATACATGTGCAGGGTTCATACGCTTCGGTGCCGCTGACTACGCCGCCTCCAAGCACGGTGTCCTCGGCCTTCTGCGTTCCATGTACGCCAACCTCAAGCCCACACTCACCTCTTCTCAACCCATCCGCATCAACGCTATAGCTCCCTCCTGGACAGAGACTGGCATCATACCAGCGAAGTGGGTACCGGCTCTTGGTGATGCAGTGCAGTCTGCTGATACTGTGGCCCGGTCGGTTGTGTTGCTTATGGCGGATAAGATGAGGCATGGGCAGATGTTGTATAGTGAGATGGGAAAGTATTGGGAGATGGAGGATGGCGAGAATGGGGTGCATGAGAGGATTAAAGAGATGCTGGGGAAGAAGGGGGATAGTGTGGGTGTGGAGGAGAGGGGGCTGAGGAGGTTGAGGGAAGCGGCGAGGAGGGAGGCGAAGTTGGCATAGAGATGGGTGGACTTGTATCCGAGGATGAAAGAGGGGCGACGTTCTTCAAGGTTTTTGGTAGTGTTTTCATGTGTACTGTTTTATGGCGTAGGCTGTGATTTCTCAGAACAGCGATACAGTGATTGTCATCTCCGAGGCTCGAAGTCCACATGCGTTCAGATCATGACGAAGAGCAATGCAAAATGATGGCGAAGACAAGTCAATTCAACCACACCTAAACACCGCCAACACCTTAAAATTGCCCCAAAATTGCCCCTCCAAACTCCCCAGTATGACCCTAGGCAAATCTTTAAACACAACCGATTTTCCATTGGCGTAACGCCTACCTTAGTGAATCGCCCCGCCCCAAACTGGAATATTCCTCCCCGTCCTGATATTGACTGCATAACCAACACGGCAAGCATCGGAACAAAAGTATTCCTTGCTATACTCGCGGGAGATCCACCTCTTTCCACAAGGAGAACGAGACTTCCTGCGCGCCTCGCCGCAGTCGGTCCTCAGGCCTTTCATGCCGGTCGGTCTGTAGTAGGTCCAGCGTTTGGCGCAGCTCGTGTAGGCGCATGTCATCTTGTAGCGGTGGTATTCGACGCACATCTTGAACTGATTGCTCGAGATAGGGGCAGGGAAGCAGGTGGAAGGAGGTGGAAGGAGAAGATATGATGGTAATGGAACCGACTGGCGGATCATGAAGACAGAAACGATTGTACTTATGCGTTGAATTCTTCCAACCTGAGGCTCCAGACTCCTTTGGGTGAAGGGTGTGCCTAGAGGCAAGCGCGGGGCTGAAGCACGGCGATGCGTGAATGATTGGATAGGAGACGAGGCTCGCAACCGCATGGCAACAATGGCCACCCTGGAGATGTCATGTGTTGGCATACTGGGGCGCAACGCCTCATTCTAGAGATCACTCGATCAATGAGAACGAAGGATTTGATGAATTCGCCCAACAGTATTTGATGGCGCCTGGCAATTGCTCGGACTGAACGCCAGTCGCAAGGCTGTACCTCGTGAAGGCAGGAGCCCGCGACAACTTGCCTTTGGGAGCGTACCCCTGCTTTGGATCTCCTGTATGCCGTCATGGGACATACCTTGCCGAACTCGATGAAGATAACGTATGTCGCGAGGAACTTTATGTTCGCACGTTGTTGAGCTCTGGGTTCAGGGTTGGTGCCTTCCGCGCACAAAATTGAGGTCGAGGTGTAGCGGTGCGGGTAAAGAGGGAAGGGCAACCAGACTTGATTGTATTCGCTTTGTCGTACTAGCTGGCAACCGTATGCTCCTGCTAGTTCTGATGACCCTAAAGCGTGAGCGATGCGTTGCGGCGAATGCAGGAGGGCGTTCCCAAGGGTCGTGTCAGTGTGATTGAGGGGAGGCGGGGAAACTAGGCTGTAGCTGGTTAGTGTATACTCGAATCCCCAGCATTTCGCTGTGTCGCACGAACTTTGTAACCTTCTTTAACTCTACACTCTACCAGGACTGTTGCTCCTTCCGACGTCATTTTCTTCGTTCGCTCCGCAAGAAACCTGCATCAATGAACAATGGCACTCCCAAATGGCGCACAATCGGCCTCAGACAGCCTTGACCTGACCAGCGAGACATGATCTATCATGGAAGCATTGGACCGAAAGAAGATGCAACTGGAGGCTTCTCGGAAACCTCACATTAGTGTCCTGCAGAAACAGCTGGAGACCCCAGTGCCCCGGACGGTACACAGTTCATCGCAATAAGCCTTATATAAATCAGCAAGATAGGGTGCCGTATGGAAGAATTGGGCGCCGAAAAAACGACAATTGAAGTCTGCGCTCCGTGGCATAATCCATGTGTGGCGTTAAAAGAGCCCCAAGGAGTATGGCCCCCAAAATCCCCTGTGACGCACTCGGGTACCATGTCATGGTTCTTTTGTGCTAATAAGTTGGGGGTATAGTACTTCTCAACCTTACTAACACCTAAGAAAAGCGAATATTCCAGGACCTGTGCCAGAAAGGCAAAGTCGAAACCGTGCAGATCTGTGAGGCACTCTTTAACAAGCTACCGCACGAGCTAAGGCCCATGATCTACGTTTACCTTGCAGTCGAAGATAAGCTCATCTACGTCAACAGACTGTATCCATCGTGGGGAGGCCACAATGATCGGGACATCGGATACCGGATAAATCTATTTCGATACACCAACTAGCTCAAATGCCCTAACGACGTCCACATTCAATTCTACTACGAATGCGGCGAAGTATCGCTTGAACTCGCCGAAGAAATCTTTTCTAGGAACACCTTCGCAATTGACCTCCGTCCCACAAACCTCTATAGTCTGACACTTAAACAATTTTCTTGGGGCCCTTGCTTCTTCCGTGGTACGGCAGTCACAGCATAATTCGAAACTCAACAACACACAAAGTCATGAGGTCCATTCGAAATCTCAATGTAAATATACGTTGCCAGCCTTATTGACGAGCATATATGCTCAGAATTCTCGAATTTCAGCAACCGCTGGGGGAGAAGTGAAAGAGCAGAGAAGTATTATTGTCGGGTCACACAGCGCGGTCTGATGAATCTTTTGAACATTGAAAGGATAAACAAGTTGAAGCTCGAAATCAATATCTGTACCACATTCGAAATGGATGATGATAGGAGTCATGGCAAGGATATCGAAGACGAGCGCAGCTTCGTGAACATGCTCGAGGCGATAAGACGACCGGTATACAGCCCCAGACAAGGTGGATGTGCTGTAACTGTCAGGCAACACAACCAAGGTAGCGTAAAGCCAATGCGAGACATCTCATACATGTTCCGGATGTCGGATCAGCAGTGGTTACAAGTATGTATAACCATCATGAATAACAGAATATTGACGCGATGATTAGGAGGTGGTGAATGAGGATCCCAAGACCGACCTAGAACCTTACTATTTTCTACCGTTGAGAATAGTTGCTGACGAAGACGATCCCCAAACCGACTTCAGAGAGACTCTCATGGATCGCTGGCATGTTGGAAATGCCCTGCATTGGCTCGACGATTGTTGTTGAGGACATCACTTGAAGAGGACTCAATGAGGACGGTGATGCTGGATTGTTGGAGAGTAATAGCGCACTAGAACGTCTCATTGGAAGCGTGCCACATTCCAGAAACCTACTTTGTAGGATATACACAGTCAGATTGAAAACTGGTTTAGAAGTCGCTAGCGCATTCCCAGTGGGAGCATGCCATGGGAATGCAATCACCCGGAAATCAACCCTCAGCGCAGAGTATTGGGGAGAAAACGTTGCGATATAGCTGACCAAATTTGCAAATCGCGCAGTCTATTCAACCTTTGATAAGACACCGCCCATCCATCCTTGGAAGAAGAAGCTGCAAAAACATACTGCGCGTCTTCGCTATCGGGTCTGATTACCTACTTAAGGTTCAATTTATACGTGCGACTGAGCGGACTAGAAGTGCACATAACCAGAGGCCGGGGGTGTATGTTGAAAGAAAGTCCCTCAAAGAATGACATATACGCCAAGAAACAGCAAGGACTGCGACTATCATTGAACGTCCGTGAGTACCGTAGCCGAGCAAGGTACGAGCCCACCCGATGAGTTCGACATCACCCGCTTGAACGACCATCTTTGCGTTACACAGAAATCGCGCTTTGATTCTCCAGATCGACCTCCAAAGGACCATTGCTTCGCCATCGCCGACCCAAACATGCCTCCAAAATCCTCTCTATTCCTCGCTTCACCTCACGGAAACCTCGAAAGACGCATTCCGTGATCGCGGAAAAATTCGCAACCGTGAAAGCCCAGAGGCTCAGCACCGGCGGTAGGAATGTGAGCGCGGAATGTATCCCGTCTTCGCTATACAACAGAACGATGGAGACCGAGACTACGGTCAAGAGAATGCTGAGCAAGCGCGAGACGATCGGGCTTCGATGGCTTGAGAAGGCGAGGCTACCATACGCTGCTGTGACTGCGAGGTGCAAGAGATAGACAGCGTAGAGTAGCTCGGGTGGTGTTTGCTTGTCGTTTTGAAGAATGGGCCAGGCGAAGGACAGGAAGGCCATGATGAAGGCGAGGCATCTGGGACTGAAACCCCCAGCTGAGAGGATCCTGAGGATAGAGACCAAGAGCTGAGTGGAGTATCTCGCATAATTGTTCCTGGCCTCATCTGAAGTTGGGTTGGCAACACTGGTCCCAACAGAATTATAATTCAAAGACATGGCAACGCCAGTATAGAGTTTTCAGTACTGGGACAGTCGGAAGCAAAGGGAACCGATGAGTTGTCTTCTCTTTATCCCGATTACCTTCAGACCTTCAAGTTGTCGGGTGATAACAGCTTGCCCTTATCAGACTCATTTGGCCGAGGACTTCACGGAGAAGACTCATGACTATAAAATACTCACTCAACAGGGCAAGACCTCCTAGGCTACGCATAAATAACACACGCCGCCTTCGAGCACGACTTCATCTACGTCCACGAGCTGAAAGAAGAATGAATGTCAGAAATATCCCGCCATCCAGTGGACTAGAAGCTAAGTATGGATGATGACAGACTGTTGGTGATTTCTCGGAGTGAGCGATGGTCCTGCTATTGGAGCTGCGCAGGCATACCACCCTATCTATAGATTCGATCCAATGTCTTGTCCAGAAGAACGAGCGATGCCAATATGAGCAGTACATAGACACAGAATGCGTTCACTCCGAAATAGATATCAAACATCCCGGGTCCATCTAGACTTACTCCCACACGAACGACGAACGCAGCTCGATTCGCCACCTACAAATCCGCCATCTATCGGCATATCCAATGTCGCTAAACGAGCCACCGGGCGACTCTCCACAGACGCGCGCTGATTCCGTCAACTCATATCCACATCAAGATGCATAGCGGGCAGTGCTCCCGATCCGGAAAATCGAAAAGGGACCCCGATCAACGACTTTACCAAGGCCGACACGGTCCAAATCATCTATAGCCCTTCAATGCTGCCAGCCTTGTCAAATCGTGTGAAGCATTCAAGGGTCGTTACACAAGGACGTTGACGTTCAACACCATATTTCCGAAAACGGCGCCGCCTTGTCTGGAACACAACAAACCATCCCGTGAACCAGAGCTTCGGATGCAGTATAACGGAGCATGAGCTAAGAGCAATGTGGCGGATGGATGCTCCGGATTCTCGAACACCGGGGGTACTTCGTTTACCAGAGACTTAGGGTAGGGTTGCAAGGGGCCTGATGAATGGGATCGAGGATATACAGTGATTCGCACGCGAGGAGCGTGGTAAATTGGGAGTTTTTGATCTCGACCGCGATCATACCCCAGAGGAGAGGCAACAAGCCTCGTATCGACATCATGCAAGCCCTTCATATGCAGTCGCACAACACCTTAGCTCTTCCTCCGCCTCGTTGACCATCCTCGACCCGACCCTTTTCAAGCTCCCGACAACCTCAACCTGCCCAACACCAATAACAATGCCATACCCCACATATCTCACAGTGCACTACATGTACTGGACATAAGCCCTCATCTGGGGCACCTTCATCTTCTCCGACTTCTCCATGTGCCGAGCCCTTTTGGTGCAACCTCGCGCGATGGCAGATCCCTATCCATCACATATCTCTATCTTATCGTCCGTTAAGCTTTGGATCCTCGGTCTATGGAAAGGGCTACCAGTACGCATACCACGATGGGGAGCAAACCGAGTAAAGGTGCGAGGCACTAACGGAAATAGTCCGAGGAAATCAGACCGAATCCCCTGTTGATTTTTAACCCAGCGCCAACCTTGTAATGCCCAATATAGTTATCAACCTTTGGTTCCTTCTACAGTTGTATGATGCGTTCGGAGGTCGCTCACTCTACGGCAATCGGATGTTTTGCGGCGGGCGCTTTGGTAGGCGTGGTGGTGGGTGTTGCTAGAGGTGGCGATGTCGTCAATATCGTGTTTGCGGACGTGCCGTTATTTCTGGATTTTTTGCTGTTCGGTATCTTTTTGTGCGGGTTGGGTACGCCAAGAAAGAGGACGTGAAGTAGAATGGATGTAATAATAGCTGTTTTTCTCAAGAGTATGAATCATGCCATGTACAACATACCAGAAAATCTCCGCGTAGCTAGCTTTCTGTCCAACCGAATGATATCATCTCTTCCTACTCTTCAAATAACCATCCCAATCCATCTGCAATCCCACCTCACCCAACCCGGTCACACCCGCACCCTCCTCCCAACTCTCCCACTTCTCCAGCCCAAATAGATGCCTCATTGTTGGTCGTCCATGCGGGCAACTCCACGGCTTGTCCATGCTCCCCATATGCCTAACAATATCCTCCATCTGACTGCTCCTCAGTGTCTTCCCAACCATAGTCGATTTCCTACAAGCCCGCGACGCCAACAGTTTGCGCACTTTGCTAGGACGAGGTATGTAGGCTGATGCCAAGGTCGAAGATGACGGCGGGTTGTCCATGATCAGCACGAGTAATTCTTCAAGATCGTGCGGGGTAAATGTGACTTCTTTGCTCATGGGTAGTGATGTGAGTTTTGCGCGACGTCCTACGGGCTTGTTGCCTGAGAGGTCCATATCTATGAGGAAACCGTTTGCTGTGAGTGCGTTTTCGTTGTTGAGGATGATTTCTTCTTCGACGGCGGTGAGTTCGAGAGGATGCGGGTGAACCAGGCGTTGGGATTCCAGAATGGTCGTTGAGGACAGACGCTCAAAGTTGTATTTCTCGTCGGAGGCGTGCTGATCGATGATGAAAAGATCAGGCGCTGGAGATAGGGTGGTTGGTGGGCGGACGGCGAGGATGAAGCCGAGGTTGAATTGGCCGATGATCCGCATGTTATTAAAGTCTGCCTTCATGACTGTAAGTGAGAGGCGTTCTTCGGGGTCGTCTTTGTTCAGCTGTGTGCTTATTGGAGCATCTGGGTCAGTGGCTTCGTCCTCGACATTAAGCGCGGTACTGAGGTTATTAAGAAGCCGACTGATGTTGGAAACGTCCGTGGCGATGACCCGCTCGAGATTGATTGTCAAATACTTCTTGTTTGAGACTTTGAATAGCTTGTTCGCCCGCTTGATGTTCGTCTCCGTGGGTCTTGCGGCAGCTTCTTCGGCTTCGGCAATCATCGCAGCAATTTTGGCTTCTTCGCGAGCCTTATTCTCCGACTCATCGATGTACTCGTCGTCGGAACCTTCTTCTTCCGCTCGAGGTTCCTCAGGCTCAGGTTCTTCTGCATCGGTCATGTCCACATCAACTGTTCGTCCAAGGGGTGCTGGCGCGCTTGACGATTCGAAGTCATCAGTGTTTGGCGGCGCTAAGCCGTTCGTGAAGTCACGCCTGCGTGACGACGGAGAGCGGCCTGGTACATCCAACATGCTACTGTCTGGCTCCTCTTCAACATCCTCCTCCTCGTCACTTCCTTCAAATTGCGTCCCAGGAGCAGCAAAGTTACGCAGACTCTTCATGAAAAATGATTTTTTAGGCGTTTGGCTCAGAGGTGTACCATTTAGACCGAATTTAGGGGTGTGGATCCTCGCTCGTTTTGCAGCTCGCGTCTCACTCCCGGTACCAATCGTAGATACGGTTGTCTTATCACCAATTGTTATAGTAGCTTGTTGCGTCGGTATCCGCATGGGTCGCATCCGATCAAAGGCGTTTTGTACGGTGCTTTGCGAAAGGCGCTTCTGATGCGTCTGCTTTATCGCTGGGATACCCTCCTCGTTTTCCCGCTCCTCCTCATCACTATGCGAGGACCCTGGTGAGGTCTCTTTCGTTATATGCTTCGCTTGTTGAGATGCTATCCGCGCATTGAAATCTTGCACTGCTTGCGGTCGTTCCTGGAGATGCGGCAATACGTCGGTGGCGGCACGTTCGGGCTCGAACAGAGGCGAGGGTGACCGTGCCACAGGCGGTCTTACGACTTGATGTGTGTCTGGCGGGCTGGGATCTGGGCTGGCGTCTACATCTTCATTACCATCGTGTCTTATCTGCACCTTTCCAGGTGAGGGACTCCTTCTCCGCCTCACTGGGTGGTGAACCCGGTTCTCGGTATCTCTACCAGCGAATCTTTCGATCAAGTTCGCCTTTATGAAACCTGTTTGAGGTTGTTTTTCGGATAGGCCCGGAGATATCGCTCGGTCTTCCCTCGCCGGGGAGGGTGTTCTCCGAGCCTCTGGTGGCCGAATGCGTGCTTCGGGTTCGACCGTAGAAGATTGGGATCGTTCACGGTGTTGGGGGAGGGGCAGTCTGAAGAGCGATTGTGACGGCGCCCGCTTGCCCAGCAGTTGTGCTTGCGGCACACTCTGATCATGTCCCTCAAATAGCTCCACAAGCGCTTCCTTCAGGCTTTCCAGAAGCGCTGATTGATCATGTAGCAGTATCGTTCGTTTGTCAGGGCTGACGTTGACGTCGTACGCGTTCGTATCGAGCTTGATGTCCGCGAAGATGAAGGCCGACTGCGTTATGTTGTATGACTTGTAGACTTCGTTGAAGGCTTTTCGAACCTGTGGCAGAAGGCAAGGTCGCGCGTTCACAAAGAACATCTGCTTGTCGGGTGTCTGGCGGCCTTCCCCGACCACCGGCCGGGATATGTGGCCAAGTATCTTGACTGTGCGGGAGCCTGGATCTTCCTGCGTGCTCCAGCCCCGAGCGCTTTGTGTGGCCCCCGGTCGGTTGGACGGGTCCATTTCGAAGGTCAGGTCGAGCGGTATGAGCGCCGAGAGAGTCTTCGCGCCAAACACATTTGCGATGTTTTCTCTCGTATTTGCGTTCGAGTTGGTCGAGAATGCTACCGTCTTCTTCCTGTAAAGCATTAGTCACCATGTTCGTTGATGGATGCGTATAGTAGCCCACACTCACCCCTTCGCCACCTGGTTGCTCACGGTGAACTTGACACTGGTACTAATACATGCGTATTGATTCAGCAATTCCAAGACCTTGCCGTATTCCCTCCTCACAGTCTTCTCCAATTCCTTCCTGCGCACCGGCAAGTTGTAGAACAATGACTCCACAACCACGGTCGTGCCCTGCTTTGCCGCTACCACCGACGTTCCCTTGAGCTTCCCCGACTGTTCAAACTCCAGTTTTGTGCCCTTTGGGCCATCTTCGGCGCGAGCGGTAACAATGTGGAACTTGGAAAGTGCGCACAAGGAGGAGAGCGCCTCGCCGCGAAAGCCGAACGTTTGGAGCGAGGAGATGTCATCGTACGTCGCAAGCTTCGAGGTGTAGTGCTTGAGGGCTATCGTCTCGTAGTCGGCGGATGCGATGCCGGAGCCGTTGTCCTGCACTTCGATGGCATCTAGGCCGTTGTTCTTGAAGCGTACCTCTGCAGATGTGTAAGCAGCGCGTGCGTTGAGCCAACGTCGAAGGCGTGGAAACTTACCAATCGAGGTGGCACCGGCATCAAGGCTGTTCTCGACTAGTTCTTTGCAGACAGACTGTAAGTCGACAATAACCTGACCCGACTGGATCTGGTGAATGGACCGGCCCTCGATGGGCTTGATGGTGGCCATGCTCAGCCCATGCTGGAGAGCTGAGGGGTGGACTGCATTCCAGGTGATGACGTGCGGAATTCGCGACCGAGGCAGACGCGTGTCTGACTAAGCACGCAGTAACAGAACGCGATGAATGGCAGATTCGTCTGCACTTCAGCGAATCTCAAATTATTCACACCCAAGTCTACTCAGATATTCATGACTCTTCATTACGCAAACTTCATCAAGAGAACATTACAGCTATCGAACCTAGGTCCTGACCAATGCGCCTAAATCTTGTATACTATGCCACCACTATACATGATCTTATTCCTCTCACTGAGTGCCTCCAGAGCCTTCTCGGCTTCATCCTCACCGAAAGCCTGTCTGCCATCGCCACTACCCAATCTTGCGTTTACAGCAGCCACGAGCGGCTCCACATCCGCAGCATCGTTTGCAAACAGCGGTCCGTCAATGAGCTGGCCAAGCGCGGTCTGGAAGACTTGCAGACGCGCTGGCGCAATACCCTGCGAGTCCTGTGACTCCGTCTGTGATTGACTGGGCAGAAGCTGCGAAGCGGGGCGAGAGGAGGCGGCGCTAATCTGCGACGATTGGCCGTTCGTGGTAGCGCGGCCAGATCGTTGAGTTGTGCGCTGGGTCTTGGGGGTGACCCGGTAGAGGTCGTCCTCGCCTTCATCCTCATCTTGATCACCATTAGCTGGCGTCCTCGTAGCTGTTCGCTGGCTCCGCGTGCCCGGACCGCCCGTTCGCCTTGGTGGGGGTGTTGCCTCTCTCTCATCGCCATCATTGTCATCATCAGAAGATTCACCATCTGTAGACATTGCGTCCGGATCCCTTGTGATACGTCTTCGCTTCCTGCGCTCGGTTTCCACTACCTCCTTGAACAAAGCAAAGCGAAGTATTTGCTCTGCCACCTCGGCGTCCTTCACCTCGACACGCTTCGATAGACGGGCTTTGGCATGCGCCGTTGACAGACGGATCAGGGTCTCAAGAGTACGCGCTGTGATGGGTGACGTGCGACGGGTTCCAGAGTCCAGCTCATCGTTGCGTAGGGCAGCGTACGCGCCCGTGATGTGATTGGCAGCCCCTTGTGTGAGGATCGGCTTTTCCCTCTTGGCGTATTGGACGTACTTCTTGATGAAGGGAATGGAGAGTACGTCCGGCGTTTTCGATCCGCGGCCCATTCTTACTGTAACACCCGAATGCAACATGGGGTTGAACTTCTCATAGACTTCTGTCGGGCGATTGGCATCCGTGTCCGTCTCGAGGCCCACGCCCAAGAGCTGTGCCCCATCTTCGCGGACTGGCGCTCCTTCTTCACTTGCAGGGTCACGGTACTGGTGCATGCGAAGAACGTGCTCAGACACTCGGCGATCTCGCGCGTCGTCAATGTCGTCCGTAACGACGAATAGTAAATCGAAACGTGAGAGGAGGGAGTCCGGCAGCGCAATATTGCGGTGTGGATCCTTGTGGATGTCGTACTGGCCGAAGATCGGATTGGCAGCTGCGATGACACTGCATCGTGCGTTGAGGGAGGTGTGTATACCGGCTTTAGCGATAGTGACGGTCTGCTGCTCCATCACTTCGTGGATGGCGACTCTATCGACATCAGACATCTTGTCGAATTCGTCGATGCACACTACACCTCGATCTCCAAGAACCATGGCACCCGCCTCAAGGCGCCGCTCGCCCGTTTCCTTGTCCTGAGTCACAGCGGCCGTAAGACCAACGCCGGACGAACCACGACCGGTAGTCGCAATAGCAAGAGGAGCCGTGTTCAAGACGAAGCGCAAAAGCTGCGATTTGGCCGTCGATGGGTCACCAACCATAAGGATGTTGATGTCTCCTCTCAGATGTGTGCCGTTATCCAAGTTCTTCTCCTGTCCACCAAGAAGCATCAGCAGAATGGCCTTCTTGATGTAGTCGTGGCCATAGATGGAAGGTGCCAGGGACTGAGACAACAGGTCAAAAACTCTCTTGTTCTTCGAGACTTTGTTTATGTTGCGAATGTCTGTGTCGGTGATGGTTGCTTGCGCAATGCCGCCACCTGATTTCGAGGAAAGGAGGATGATGTTGTTGGCGAGGAGGACGGTTCGGAAGGTAGAGCTACCAGAACTTGCATTGCGATTGCCCAAAGATCGATAAATTCCCACGAGCTGAATTCTGTCCCCGGGCTTCACGCGATCTACGAGGTCGTCGTCCGTCATCACGTCCACCGAGCGTGGAAGCTGGCCTGCGGGGGCGCGTTCGGGCATCTCTTGGATGGAGATGGTCTGGTGGTCTCGGTAGGTGCAGTACCCGTATTCCGTAATCAACTGAGTTGTGTCAGTATGCGACGGTTCACTGCCTTCCTGTTCGCATACGTACTGGGTTTCCGTCTTCATCCTCGGTCGGGTATACGCTCGTGCTGGCCGCGCCCATGGTCATCGTCTGATCCCTGTATTCTCTGGCAACAAACTTCTGCTTATTCTCGCTGTAATGCACACTTTTGACCACCTTCGGACGAACAAGTGATGTCTTGGTGACGATGCCCTCGAGCGAAACCATGTGGTTCAGCTGCGTCGAGCCGAGTGTGCGGGGATTGCAAGAAAACTCGCCGAAGCTGCCGATGTAGGCGCAATAGTATACAGCGTCTTCTGCCGTTTCATGTCTGGGGCGGTCTGGCAACGTCTTTACTACGTTCTTGAGGGCGTGATCGAAAGCTTCGACGAAATCGAATGGCTGGTTGAGGATGCCGTCTGCGAGCTCCCGATTGTGGGCTCGAATCTCGTCCAGGCTGACCTGTCCATTGTCAGGGGGCGAATTCCGGCACGTCGCGAGTCGGCACTCACGGTCAGTCTCCTCTGGCCTCTGTTCAGCATCACCAGGATATCCGGTCGGTAGCTGCAGCTGTCAGGGCCTGCTCCGCTTCTGATCTTCGATCTTATCACACGTACCTTCTTGCGGTGACGTCCTCTGCACATTGTCAGTGAGATGTGGCGGGAGCGGGATTCGGGCGCTCAACATACGTGGATCGAGGAACTCCTCGGCGAGCCGCACGCGCCGGCGCACCTCTTCATCCCGGATTACCTCGGTCATGGCGGAGCCTTGGTGGATGTGGATGGCGTGAAGTGCGTCTGTCGAGAGCGAAGAGGGTTACAACGAAGCAAAACAAAGGTATCTAAAGGGATTGGGTATCTCGAAGGGAAGGGATCGTTGTGATGGCTGTTGTCGCTGGGAGAGGGGTGAAAATGACCTAGGGCGTTTCGCGACGCGCTAGCGAACGTGGCAGGGGAGCGCGTTCGCGTTCTCATTATCCGCCCTTTCTGGGCCTAGCGCCATCACACCCACCCGCCGTCGCACGTGGTATGAGCATTTCGGCATCGAGTGAACTCAACCACAATCATTTCCATTGCTGCCACACTCCGCTGGCCGCAAGCCTCGTCATGAGATCATTGTCGCATGGAAATGGCTGTGCTACCCCGACTCATCGCCACTCGTTGCTGTGGCTCCTTAGCGAAGCAGCTTGCTATCTCCGTTGACGACAGCACGCTCGTATACTGCCGTATCCATCGTACATGAACGATGCTTCACCATCGTGAGGTTCACGCAAGCAGATGTTTGACCCAGGAACGGCAACGGTGGCGGTTCGCCTCATGCTCGGTCTCTCTGCGTCATGACGCAATGCCCCGTCAAGCGGACATACCTCCGGTGCTAAGTCGTATTTACGTAGCTCCTCGAAATGTCAATTCACATAAAAGAAATCCAACTCAATTCAAGTACCCTTAATTCTGGACCTACAGCTATTTCGGCCCTCATACCCGCAAAACTTACAATGGCTCCACGGGTCTTTCTCATCACCGGCACATCGACCGGCTTCGGTGCCGAGCTTGTCAAAGTCGTCCTTCAGAACGGTGACCACGTAGTTGCCACAGCCCGCAACTCGTCGAAATTGTCCTTCGAAGGCGCGACCTCGGACAACAGCCTGTTGATGGATCTGGATGTGACCAAGCAGGACTCGATCGACAAAGCTTTCCAAGAAGCCATCAAGAAGTTTCAAAGGGTCGATGTGGTCGTTAATAACGCCGGATATGGACTATCGGGTCCTTTTGAGATTCTTTCCGACAGCCAGATTCGGACCCAGATGGAAATCAACTTCTTCGGGCTGATCAACGTTACCCGAAAAGCAATGGAGACCATGCGCGATCTAAAGACCGGAGGTGTCATTCAACAAGTCACTTCGATTGGCGGTCAGATCGGTAAGTCCTCCTTTGTGTCTGGAGTTAGGAGCTGGAAAAAGTCAACCTCAGACTCGCTTAGGCTGACATAAATTATAGGCGTACCTACCTTCAGCATCTACTGCGCATCGAAATGGGCTGTAGAGGGCTTCACGGAAGCAATATCCAAGGAAGTGAAGCCAGAGTGGGGTATCAAATTCACCTGCATCGAGCCGGGAGGCTTCCGCACCGACTGGGCTGGGCGTTCTATGGATTTCGGCGAGGTCGACAACAGTGCATACGATCACATCAACGCGAAAGAGAACATGGGTAAGCGCCATGGGACCCAAGCTGGCGACCCGGCAAAAGCCGCAAAGGTCTTCTACGATCTAGCCGTTATGGAGAACCCTCCTCTGAGGTGTGTCGTCGGCACCGATGCATATGCGGCCATCAATTCGAAGCTTGAGACGTATTCAGAGAACGTCAAGAAATTCGAGAAGTGGAGCAACAGTACCGACGTGGATGGGTATCAAGCCGCTGCCCCAGCCTACAAGTAAACGTTCGAAGGACCACACAATGGAGGCGTCGACTGGCGAGCGTCAATGCGTGGTACCTGAGCTGCGACGCCGATATCATAGAACCTTGGGAGTAAAGGATGATATAGCATGGTCAATGTCGGTAGAAAAAGTTCAATGCAAAATTCGATTGCGCCAGCACCAGTCAGGTAAGGCAAGAACGTTACCCGATTTCAACAGTGTTTTTCTGTCCAGGATGCCTAGCTTATGGTAGCCTTCGTGGCAACGCGTGGGTGCTGTGCCACAAGGATGGGGCTGCGAGCGGCGCCACGTTGCTAACAGCCAGAAGAGTCACCGCCCCTCCTGTGACTGTCGCCCGAGGATCTTGGTGCCAACACCGAAAGTGTCAGTTGTTTAGGCTGACTCTGCTAAGCAAACAACATCACAGGTTCGCGTTTCAGAACAACTAGACCCAGTTGCAACCACCAATCAAACGAACAACGTAGTTCATCCACATAGAGCACCCTCTACTAAGCGCAAAGTACCCAATCACTTTGGTCCATCTGGATTCGCGACTCCAACTATGTATCTGCACGTATTCGCCATCCCGTAGTCCAATCGGAGCACCATAGACACGTCGACACTATCAACATCACCCCATTTCCTCGTCTTGGTGTCAACCCCAATGCCACGAGCGACAACAGACGAGTCGAAAAACCACGCTAGAAATGTCAAAAGTCATTTGCGCGGAGGAATGGCAGCGTGACCGTTGCCAAGCTGCCAGGGCGAAGGCGATCATCCCAGTGCCATGGGCTGGCCAACATTGACCGCCGCCACGACACAGGAGCTGCGGAGTCGAATAATACTTTATTATAGAGTGGGTAGTGAGATTGCTGGCACGCCACACAGTACGCACAGCTCACTGCGCCTACTGCACCGCCAATTAGGAGGCCTGACTTATGTGACATCTCCCACTTCAATGGGGGTACTTTCAATGTAGTTATAGATATTTACACTGCCTGTTCTCACTCCGATTTATACGCCATGTTCCACTAAGCCAGGATTAGGTCTCCTTCTCCCGACCTAGGGTCCCCATCCCACCACGGCACTGCGGCGCTGACACCCGCCTGTGGTCCAGGCTATGAATATGTGCAAACAAGCGCACCAGTTGAGCCCCTTAAAAAGGGGCCTCTGCTCTAGGATTCGACGACAGCCATGTTGTCTTGAATGGCGCTACTTGTGAAGGACTCATCACCCATAAACTGGGCCTCTCCCCATCCGCCACGCACTTCAACATCTCTACTCTTCGAACGTATCGCGTCGCTTTCTATACTTTAATGTCTTGATTGTTCGTTTTTGCTTACAATGATAACAAGAAGACTTGTCGCCGCCCTGTGTGGCACTACTTCCATCATAGCATCGCCTATTCTTGTGAAGAGAGCTTTCCCAGATCCAGAACCATGCACAGGGAACTGCTCCTGGATACACGATCCCAACATCTACAAGAATGGCGATACATACTACAGATTTTCAACTTCCGGTAACATCGCCATTGCGACGGCCCCGTCATTGAATGGGCCTTGGGAGTACAAAGGTGCACTATTGGACAAAGGCACCAAGATCGTCGTCGATCCAAACAACCCAAGCCACCAAGATATCTGGGTACGTATTTGATTCCCTTCCTCCACGCAGATTCCACAGCCAACCTCCAGTACAATCCAGCTACACATTCATGCTAATTCCTCAACACAGGCCCCCAACATCGCCAAAATCGGCTCCACATTCTACGCCTACTACTCCGTCAGCTTCATGGGATCTCAAGCCAGCCAAATCGGCGTCGCCACCTCTTCCTCCCTCGACCCCGGAACCTGGCAAGACCACGGCAGTATTAACCTCCCCAAATCAGCAGACTACAATCTCATCGACCCAGCCATCTTCCAAGAATCGTCAACATCCCCTCTCTACCTTACCTTCGGCTCGTACTGGCGCGGCATCTACCAAACGCCCCTCGACGGCAGTGCCACGGGTTTGACCGCATGGGCCGGCAATCCGGCTTCAATCAACAACATTGTTAGCAACACGAATCCCAATCCGGACGTGGTCGAGGGCGCGACCATGTTCAAGTGGCAGGACAAATTCTACGTTTTCTACTCGGAAGGGAATTGCTGCGCTACGCCTCCGAATCTCCCTGCACCGGGGCACGAGTACCGTGTGATGGCTTGTCGAGCGGATACCCCGACGGGGCCGTTTTTGGATCAGGCGGGGAGGGATTGCTTGAGTGGGAATGGGGGCACGTTGGTGCTGGGGAGTCATGGGGATGTGTATGCGCCTGGGGGACAGGGAGTGATGTATGACGAGGGGAGTAAGAGAGTGGTGATGTATTATCACTATGGTAAGTCTGATCTAAGACAGATGTTGGGGGGGGGGGGNGGTTGGTGTGTCTTATAAAAATGTCCGAGCCCACGAGACTACGTCGATTCGGGTTTTGGTGCTTCTGGTTTTAAAAAAAATTGGGGGGGGGGGGGGGGGGGGGGGGGGGGGGG